>JAODLM010000545.1:0-65838 GCA_036937905.1 Salvia rosmarinus
AAGAAGACAGCCAAAACCAAGTTCTCGCTCAGCTCCCAATGACCATCCTAGCGGTCGCTAGGCTGGCGTGAGGCATACCCAAGAGCCGAGGAGGACGCGTCGCAAGTCTCACCCGCAAGCATCACCCCAAAACCAAGATATACCGCATTCTCGCGATCACGGCGAGGACCGCTGTCGGTCGGACAACTCGCGGCCGCAAGCGTGAGACCGCGAGCGAGAGGGAGCGCACAGTTATCCTCTGACCGTGTAGCGATCGCTAGCCATGGTCGCGAGACGGCGACGAAGAGAAATTAGGTTTCCACCTTATCTATAAAGTGAGACACCCCTTGGCGCCTTAGACCCGCATACGCTTTTATTCAGCTTTTTCCTCAAATTTTGCTTTTCTTCGCCCGCTTAGTTCTAGATTTAATTTTGCATTGTTCTAGTTTAGTTTATCGCTTGCTATTTGAACGCTTTGTCCGATCGCTTTCCTTTGTTTTCCGCTTATCGCATGATTGGATCAAGACCAACAATTGTTCATCCAACGCTATTATCCGGGTTTTATGCATTTAATTTCGCTTATGTTTTATTCAGATTTTATTCTCTAATTATGTTTAGGTACTCGCTCTAACTTAGGTTTGCATGATCCGATCCTATATGTTGTGATTCCCGTTATCTCTATTTACCTTCCGTGCATCGATTCATGATTCCGTGCTTATTTATATGTGTTAATTTCGATCAATCTTGATGCATATCTAGTTGCCGCTAATTACGTGAATCAGATAATTGTCAATCGATCTGAATGCATGATACGGATAAACCTTGAGTCGTAGCGAGATAGAACATCCATAGGAAGCTTATTCTTTGTGATCTGTTGGTTGCTTGTTTTCACCCAGACGAATAAAGAATAGGGAAAACTCGTAATTCATCGCCGCAATTGTCGTGAATCAGGTTGTTGGTTATATGTGATCTTCCATCTTGTCTCGATTAAAATTGGCTAATAGGAACAGGATAAACATACGCTGTGGATAGGATTAATGCATCCCTGTGGTTAGTATCTCTTATCTCGCTTTTTTCCATCCGAGTGTTTATCGCTTTATTTTATTTTCTCGCATGGTTACATCCGCTTGGATTAAATTCAAGCCCTAAAATCTTACCAAACCAAATTATGCTTGATAATAATGAATTATTGTCGAAGTTTCGTGTTTTCCAGATTACAATCCCTCGATATACCGCTTACCTTATACTTATGCTGTTAGAAAAGTGAGCGATCGACACAACAATGGATCTCAAGATCGTGTTTTACAAAGTCATAAAGAAGTCGCACTAGTATATGGGTAGTAGTGGATCGACTCGCAATTATGTTTTATCTCCGCTATTCGATGACTCAGACCGATAAGTTAGCTCGATGTACAAAAGGAAATTGATATTTACAAGAAATATCAAACCTATCGCTTCTAATAGAGACCCAAGAGTACCCCTAGATTATGAACTAACTCATAAAGAAGTTAGACACGAGATTGAACCTTAACTTAGATGTCCACTCACGATAGATAGACAATCGGGCGGACAACCCAAACGCTTAAGCATAATGATAGAACATTAATGTTAGATCAAAGTGTAAGTGAGAACGATTGACCACTTGGTAAGTTTACGCACGACCATAGCTACCAAATAACGATCAATGTAGCCTTATGAGGCTGACATGAAAGAAGTATCGACCACCACTTTACCGTAACAAAGAGGCGAGCAAAGGTATAAAGTCCCGCCGTAAGTTAAACGACCGATATATCCGCCCAATAAGGCAAAGAATAAGAAAAGCTAAGGACATACTAAAGTCTTACCGAACGCCAGAACTGAAATGCATTTTTAATGCGAATTAAAGTTTCTTAAGATTTCATTCAGAAAAATTATAAATCGATACAAGAATGCCGAGACCACGCTTTATGTAACCCACGAGATCCTAATAATGATAGCCTAGCAATTATAGCTTAGTACTTCCACCAAATTTGGGAAAGTAGTAAATGTTTTCAACATGTCAGCTTAAGAAATACGAATGACCCAATTCACGAAACCAACATGATGACGCGACCTCGACTCGATGAGTTATGATGAAAATCTACGACTAGTTCATCGCATTTATTCAACGATTAAAGAACGGGTTCGGCCTTAATGAAAACCCAACAGGAACCATGGACAAAAAGAAAGACGTGGAAAGTTATGATGTTATGACGTTAAGATACCCATATTTTATGAGGTATGCAAATTTCGGACTAAATTTCTTTTAGGTAGGATGTAATATCCCGTAACTAGACGCCTAATTACGGTATTTAAAACCCAAATTAGAAATTACCGAGATGATTCAATCAAGAAGATATCGAATAATGATTTCGATTATTTTAAGGAATGAATTCTATTTTATATTCAACGAGAATCGTGAATTAAGGAATAGAAGTTTACGGTCAGAGACGATTACTTTAACGCCGATTTCAGATTCATAGTTAAAACGCCGTAAAATTTTCCTAGGCAATTGCTTAGAATTAAATTCCATTATAAATGGAATAATTTAATAAAGTGATTACGACTTTATTACCACCATTTCGAGATGAGTCGATAATTAACGCTTTGCAACGCTTCGCTGCTAACGCTTATGTATCTAAATGGAAAGACTAGTAAAATGATCAGGGAATTATAGTAATTAATTTTCTATGATTATTATATGTAATTAAAATATTATTTATCATTAAATCAATGCTAGAACATTAAGGATTTATATTGATCAAATTCTCAATTTCAAAACCCTAGTTTTAATTTGTGGTTTTATCGATAATTTGATGTCTAATTTATCCTATGATTTTATTTATCATCTAAACCATATGTTATGACATATATGTCTATTAATGGCATGAAAATAAAATTGGACCTATTACAGTGTAACAGCCGAGAGCCCATATATATATATATACACCAAGGACTTAATTATCGACTTTCCACTATTACAGCCTCTATTAGTGCCAATTTGATTAATTATATAGACTAACTAAAATAATTAAACACATATACATATATATATATGTAAAAACGTGTGTGTGTGTGTAGAGAGAGAGTGTGTGTCATGTGATATGTGTGACAAGTGTTGACATGATGCGAGTGTAGTGACAAGTGTCACCCATGCATATCACCCAACACCACCCCTACCTCCCTCCCTTTGATCAGCCATTCCTCTTCCTCTCCCCAAACTCAACCGTCCCCTCTCCTCTCCTCCTCTCCTCTCTCTCTCACTCCATTCTTGCAATGGAGACCCATTTCCACCATAGCTAAACTGAAATCGAAGTTGTTTGCATCTAATAAAGGATTGTGGAATTTATTTGACTAAGTTATAGTGGTCATATGAAGGTGAAATTTAAGTATGTTTATATTAAGTGTGAATAGTATATATGTATAAATTTCAAGTCTATCTGATGTGTTTTACTATTTTATTCATATTTTTCAAAACCAGTGCACAAAACTGTGAAATTTGCCATGTTCATCACCCTCGGTTCATGATTTTAGTTTAGAGTTTGGCTAATGGTAAAACTCTAAAATTTGGCATAAACATAATTTAACATGTCTAGAATATTTATGTAAATTTTCAGAATTGTTTAAAAATGTTTACTATTTAGTCCTAATTTTACAAACGAACTGCGCAAATATGTCACTGTAGCGATAGCTTGTAGTAAAATATTTTTATCTCCCAATCTATTTTGAATCATTGAGTGAGGCTTTCTCTGAATTAAACTAGACTTAAGTGGCTTTTCAATCTGATGGGTTGCATTTCCAGATTCGTATTAATAAGCTCTCAGTGAATTTTTGAAATTAACACATTACAGTAGGTGTTTTTGTCAAAACTGCCTAAGTCTAATTCCTTGTTAATGAACTCTACAAGTCCGACTTTTGCGTGAGATGTTCAAGCCGTTTGTAGTCCGACTTTGACTTGAGTTTCTTCATAAGAAATGTTCCTTACCATGTCTAGTTTTGATCTGGAAAGTTTGATCCCAAACCAAGCCTTATAAGTATACTGTTCATTGACCCAAAGTCACCCACTCGGAAATTTGTCCATTCCAACTAGTCAACTTTGAACTTATGTATTTATCGATGCGCCGATATCTTCCAAGATGGTCTTCATGAAATATGTATTCCTTGTTACAAGGTTTCAAAATTGGTAGCCTGCAGTCATTTTGGTATTGTGAGTCAAAAGTTGCGAGCCTCGCAAAATCCTCGTCGTTAAGCTAAAATCTGAAATCCTGAAAGTTTTTCTAAGTATAAAAGTCAGTTCGAGTTGCCCACTTTGAGACCCTATATCTCCAGAACCACGACTCTTTTGGATCTAATTCTTCTTAGAACTTGTAGTACATGTTTAGAGGTTTCCAGAATGTATCTTTGTGCGCCACACGTATTCTGAATCGTGAGTTATGAATCGTCAAAGTATGACACTTGGGTTGTTTTAAGCTGTTTTTTGAAAATAAATACTTGAAATTTGACTAAGTGTTGGAACTCCCTAGGTGAAATATACCATATGTGAATAGGGTGATGATCGATTGTTATATGGATAATATTAATACATATTAAGGACCATAAGTGTATAATAATACACTAAATGAATTTAGAAAAATTCTTGGAAATAATTTGATAATTTTAAGAATTTCCGAGAGCATTAAAGGAATTATAAGGATTTTTAAACCCTTTTTAATTAAGAGTAATTATATATTATATGTCTAAATATTATTTTGGACATATTTGGAATTTATAAAAAAATTTATAAACGTAGATCACTATGTTTATATCGAAACGTTATATCTAATAACGTTATAAATGAATAATAAGGATTTATGGATAAATGGATTAATATTTAAAAATATTAATAAAGTTCACCGATTTACGTGACAAATCGAGAATTAGGACTTTACGAAAAGAAATCGATTGGAAATCGATTTATAACATGAATTAGTAAGAATTACTATTGAAAGTCAAAATTTTGACTTTAAAGTCAACGCACTGAACACGCTCTATAAATACGCTAATATGTGTAAACGTACCAATTAGGTAAAGAAACCTCGCTGGTAAGAAAAGATTTCGTAATTGAAATCAGATGTCGAGAAACGATAAAAACGCCGAACGCTTAAACCGAAATGTTAAACGATATAGTCAACGTGTCTCAAGAACGAGAACCGCTCAATTGCAATACGAATTGAAAGGCGATTGAATTGTTAAGGAATTCAGATTATATCGATATAGAAGATCGAAGTTTATTCTAGGCTTAGAAAGTCTCGAGAATCGTGAACGACGCATCAAACATCGCTTTTACGTAGCGTGAACGCGACGCCGCGATCGACGTTGGCATGAATACTCAAATTTAAGACAAACAATAGTCCAGGTGGGCTTTCTTTTCAAACAAAACGTGACTTTGCTATTCTTCCAAATGAATTTATCTACGTTGCTATTTTTCATCTGTTGATAAATGTTTACAATATTACCTGCCAAAAATGTTCTGTTTTGTGTATGGATCCTATCCGGAATGAATGGTGTGAAGGTTGGAACGATATGATATGAAATGTATGAATGGTGTGAAGGATGGAATGACATGATATGAAATGTCTTGAATTTTGTTGGGTCTCTCCCAACCTTTTTATGAAATCGATATCGGATCCTATGCCGGATGACTATGCCTGGCTAGGGTTAACGTGTACACCTGAATGGGACTGTGAGCTGTAAGGGCAATTCATGGCCGGTCCCGCGCCGTTGAGGAGGCCCTTCATGACGCTTGATCTTTGATGTTATGATGAGAATATGGGATACGGATCATATACACTAAGAAAAATGCCCGCCAGCGATGATTTTACTGAATGAAAATATTTTAGTAAGCACGCGGCATTTCAACTAAAACCTCGTGTCTTACCACGATGTGGCATGTAATCTACAAATGATAAAATGTTTTGGCATGAGCCCACCGAGTGCATTCTTGTACTCACCGCATGTTTGTTTTAAATGTGCGATTGAGTCGATGATGGATGGAGCAGTGTTGAGCAATAGAATATTGTCGCTGAAAGATTTATACCTTGATAGTACATCGTCATATGTACATATCACATGTTTTCCGCTGCAAGAACTTAGGTTATGTACTAAAGTCCAAGAACATACTTGACATATGTATTACGGCTTTTGTTAAGGAGAATCTCCCTGTTTATTTATACCTGTTTAGAGTTACAATCCCATCCTAAATCGTACTTAGGATTTAGGGGCTGTGACATTTATGGATTAAATTCTTTTATTTACTAAAGTTGGTGCATTAAAGTTTGATTATGAACCCAAATTTTTGTATAAGAATTTTATGATGTGATTTAGTTGAATTGAGCTTAAATATATGCTTAGGAATGAATATAAACATCATATGATCAAAGAAATTAAAAGTAAAACCATGCTTATTAAAATCCCAAAATTTTCAAAAACCAAGGGTGGATAGTGTTCCGACCAAATTGTTCTTTTCAGTCGCTCGCAATAGTACGAGGTCCTTATAGAATGGTAAGGTCGACCTAGTCGAATCTCTCGAGGAAGGCTTAACAGGCTACGGTTTTATGTCAAACACGAAAAATGTAAAAGAAAATACTAATGTCCTAACATAAAGGGGCTGTCACGAAAGGACGAAGCAGAAATAAAATAAGCGAGATAAGACGGAATGCATTTGGATAACAAGAGGAATCGATGATACACGGAATTGGAGACGGTGTTCTAGGGTTGAATCTATCCTCACAACTAATGAATCAAAGACCGGTACACAATGCATAAAATACCCACGCCTCACTGAATCGGTCAACACTAACTAATCTCGACACGCTGCTAGACTCGAACTTAATGACAGAGATCTCTCAACCACCACGATAAACGCATTTTACACGCTTATAGTTGATATTTGAAGATGAGTTTAGCTCGCTTAATGTGCGCCACGTATCGATTCCTAATGTTTTATCTATTTTTAGAAGATCTCGCTCTTGGGTGTTCTTTTGGTGTTGTGTAGGTCTATATGTTGAAAATCGAAGCAAGGAACGACGCACGAGCCAAAACACACAATCTGGCGTGTTTCTAGCGACCAGCCTAGCGGTCGCTAGGTCGGCCGCTAGGAAACACGCGCGAGAACCCAGCATACCGCGACCAGCGAGAATGTGCCCGCGCGAAGCCCGCCAGCGAGAAAGCCACTGGACGATTTCTCGCGACCGATCGATTTCCTAGCGACCGCTGACACGGTCGCGAACCAACCAAGCGGGCGCAAGAGGCGATCGCGGGCGAGAAGGCCGCGCGCGAGGATTACCTCGCGACCACACCTAGCGACCGCTAAGGGTGGTCGCGAGACGGCGCGGCAGAAGAGAAAATTAGGGTTTGGGGTGTGCCTATATATACGCAACACCGCCGCCCCAACTTCGCACCCACGCTTCCGAGCCTCTTTCTCGGTTTTCCATAAGTTTTTCGAGTTTTAGCTTTAGGTTCCATATAGTTTCATTCTAGTTTTGTTTTACGATCGCTCTTCGTTAGTTTACGTTTTGTTTACGATCCGAACGTTTCGTCCGGACGATCTCGCCATTTTCCGTTTTTCACCGAGGTTGGGATTCAAGCCCAACGTGTTCATCCAACGCCACATCACGGGTTTTATATATTTAATTTCCGTCTTTATGGTTAAATCGTATTTCATTTCGCTTATTATGTCTCGCTAGTTTTTCGCTCTAATCCTGGGTTTGCATGATTCGATCCTATATGTTGTGATTCATGTTATCGTTATTTACCGTCCATGCATCGATTCATGATTCGATTGTGCTTATTTATATGTGTTGGTTTCGATCAATCTCGATGCATATTTAGTTGTCGGTTAATTACGTAATTGTGTTAATTGTCAATCGATATCGAATGCATGATACGAACGAGCCTCGAGTCGAGGTTGAGATAGGATATTCGTGAGAAGCATATTCTTTGTGATCCGTTTGGAGTTACTTGTTTTCACCCAGAGACGAATAAAGAATAGGAAAACTAGTAATCTCTGACCGCTTTTGTCGTAATAGAAATTGTCGGTTATATATGTGATCTTCCATTTTGTCTCGAATTAAAATTGGTTAATAAGAACAGGATAAACATACGCTGTGGATCGGATTAATGCGCCTGTGGTTAGTCGTCTTTCTCTGCTTTTAAACATCCGAGTGTTTATTGCTTTAATTTACTTCGCTTTGTCACCATTGCTTGGATTGAGTTCCGAGCCCTAAAATCTTACAAAACCATATTTGTTACTTGGATAATGATGAATCCTTGTCGAGTTAGCTTCAGATTTTAGACATAATCCCCTGTGGATACGATACTTGCCACCCTATATTTACACCTTTTCGTGTTAGAAATTTAAGCGATCAAATTTTGGCGCCGCTGTCGGGATTGTTAAGATCATATAGGAATAACTTGTCAATTTGGAATTATTAATTGAGTTGTACTTTTAATTTTATTTTTATTCCTCGCTAACTGATTTCCTTCTTTTCTCCAGTAGTTTATGTTCACAAGGTCCCGAGGACCTCCGAACTACTCTTTGATCCGAAATCGAAAATTCACAAAGGAGAAGGAGAAGGCAAGAAGAAAGGAAGCAATGGCAAATCGAATAATGGGGGTTCCTCCCGGTAGCCGCACGCGCTGTTAGCGGATTTCACAGAAATGCAGCCACCAATTGGCGACTATGGGACTGTTGTCCTCTGCCCGAGGCGGCAAGGCCGCTGAATTACATGTATGCACCTCCTACCGAGCAATTTCAAGGAGGCGGATGGGGCCCAGTAAATGCTAACAATTTTGAGTCAAGCCGCCCTAATCAAGATGGTTCAAGGGGAACAGTTCGGAGGAGGAGTCACAGAGGATCCGAATGCCCATCTCGAGACCTATCTCGACATTTATGACACCATCAAACAGAATGGGGTGCCACAAGACACAATCCGATGCGTATGTTCGATTCTCTGCAAATCAAGCGAAGGACCGGTTCAAGACCTTAGATCGTGACGGCATCAACTGGGCGATTACGTGTGAGAAATTCCTTCAAGTACTTTCCTCCGGCTAAGGCACGTAAGATCATAGCCGAGATTTCCACTTCTCCCGCTTAGGAGATGAATCTTTGTTCGAGTCGTGGGAAAGATTCAGGGGCCTATTGAGAAGGTGCCCACAGCATGGATTTTCGAGAGAGCAGAGACACCCGGTTTACAATGGGCCGACGCCTCACGAGGAGTATTGTTGACGATCAGCGGGGTTGCCTTTGAATGACGTAGACGAGGCCAGCCGATCATAGAAGAGATGGCGGCCAACAGCTATCGATGGTCGATGGAGAGAACACCGGTGGTGAAGGCTGCAATGCTTGAAGGTGACTCAAAGTACGACAATATTATGGAGCAGTTCACCTTGTTAAGAAGCCAATTTGAGAAAGAAAGGAAAGGAAAAGGCGTGGCTCGGATAAATGCCGCAGAGTCGAGATAATCGAGGCCGAGGACGTGAATTACATAAATCGAGGAACAACCGTCCCGGGGAATCCGACGACAATCCTAACAATGTAAATCACCCAAATTTCGTGACGCCAACCCCAATAATTTTCAGCACCTCCGCCAGTTTCTCGCCTTCGAACGGAGTGATTCAAGAGACGAAGCCGAGTCTAGAGGATATGATGCGCAGCTTGGTTGTAAGCAACCAACAATTGGCAACGAATCGTAATCGCTTATAAGCAACACCGGCGTAAGATCAATCATTTGAGTCCACCGCGACGGCTATGGGAAAGCACATGAAGATGATGGAGAATCAAATAAGTCGATAGCCGCTGAATGAACGGGCAGCACAAGTCGGGCCAATTTCCGAGTAATACGGAGGTAAACCCTAAAAATCACTGTAATGCCATTCATTTGAGGAGTGGACGAGCTTATCAAAGTCACGAGGAGACGAACGGGGCAAACGGGCAAAGAGAGAATCGCGATCGAGCTCATGATCATGAGCCCGCCACGAGGAAAATGGCGGCGGAGTTCGCGAGCAGCTCGTGGGCGCAACAAGTCAAAACGCAGCGCGCGACATCCGAGGATTTAGCGAGCGACCTAGCGGTCGCGAGTCATTCGAAAGAGGCCAAAATCATACGGAAGCTTCGGACCACGCACCCGCCCGAGAAAGCGCCCGTCTGCCAAGATGAAAGAAGACATGCATGTACCTAGCGATCAGACACGCGTCGCGAGTCGATCGCGAGGGCAAGCTATGAAGAAATTTCCACGACGTGCTTCCAATTCCGCTTTCAAGCCGCTTAGCCAAGCCCAAGTCTGACGAGAAGTTGACCAGTTCATGGAGATGTTCCAAAAGGTGCACATCAATATTCCTTTACTTGATGCACTTCGAGATACGCCGGGTTATGTGAAGTTTTTGAAGGATGCCGCTGCGATAAGAAGAAGTTTGGGAAATTCGAGACGATAAATCATCTCAAGAGTGCAATCTTGTCAGATCGCAAAAGAAGTTGCCGCTCAGCGTAAAGATCCGGCAGCTTCACCATAGCATGTGTCATCTGAGGACGACATTCTCCAAAGTTCGTGTGATTTGGGGCAAAGATCAACTGATGTCGTTGTCCATTTTTAACCGATTGAGATTGGGAGATCAAGCCGACCACCATAGCTCTTCGGATGGCGACACCCGGTGACTTATCCGGGGGGATAGTGGAGGACGTGCTCGTGAAAGTTCGAGATTTCATCTTCCCACCGATTTCGTTGTTCTCGACATGCCGTAGGATGGGAATACACCTCTTATTCTCGGGCACCATTCCTAGCTACCGCGAGCATTGATAGACGCAAGATGGAGATCTCACCTTCCGAGTCAACGATTTAAGAGATGAAAATCTCTATATATGATGCTATGAAGCGGCCTGACGAGAAGACCATGGAAGATTGTCGAAGTTATAGGCAATTGCCGCCCACTCACTTTCAATCACCGATCCGGTGGAGTTTTGTATGCAGAACTCGATTTTCTCATCCGTAGACCTTGATGAGGCGGTGACGAGATTTTAGAGTATCTTGAGTCCATCGATGAAGTCAAGGCCTCCCGTCGAGTGCCTTTATTTGACGCGAGGAAGCCGATTGGAGGAGAGGGCGACGGTGAAGAAGGAAGAGACTACAATCAAGATGGAATTGAAAGAGTTGCCGACCACCTGTAGTATGCCTTCTTAGGCGACGATGAGACGTGCCGGTGATAATATCTTCGCTTTGATCACGAGGAGACACGTAACCGATGGCACGGCTTTGAAGCAAGACAAGTCTCTGCGATTGGGGACGATTTCGATATCAAGGGTCAGCCTCGATTTGCATGCACCGGATCCCGTTGAGAATGAATACAAGCCAAAGGTGCAACCTCAACGCCGATTGAATCCGCAATGCAAGAGGTCGTCGAAAGGAAGTGTTGAAGCTTTAGACGCAGCATGATCTACGCCATATCCGACGAGTGGGTTAGCCCTACTCAAGTGGTATCCAAGAAAGGGGTATCACGGTGATCGAGACGAGACGAACGAGCTTGTGGCAACAAGACTCGTAACGGTGATGGCGGTTTGCATCGACTATCGTGCTCGAACACGCCCACGAGGAAAGACCATTTTCCCCGCCTTTATTGATCGATGTTGATGACTAGCGGGTATGAGTTCTACTGTTTTCGATGGATATTCGGTACAATCGATTGCCATCGCCTCAAGATCAGCACAAGACGGCGCTCACTTGTCCAGATGGAGTTTTCGCCATAGGCGAATGCCGCTTGATTGTGCAATGCTCCAACCACGCTCCAAGGTGCATGATGTCCATCTTCCATGGGTTGATCGAGAATATTATGGAAGTCTTTATGGACGACTTTTCGTGTTTGGCTCTTCGTTCGACCATTGTCTCCATAACTTATCACAAGTGTCGCAAAGATGTGAGGAGACGAATCTTGTTCTCAATTGGGAGAAGTGCCATTTCATGGTGAAGGAAGGTATCGTGCTTGGTCACAAAGTCTCGCCAAGGGTTTGGAAGTGGATCGAGCAAAGATTGTCGCTATCGAGAAACCGCCTCCGCCTACAAATGTCAAATCGCGAGGAGTTTTCTCGGTCACGCTGGTTTTATAGACGGTTCATCAAGGATTTCGGCGATCACGAAACCATTGTGTGGATTGCTCGAGAAAGATATGAAGTTCGTGTTCACGGCGGAGTGTTTGAGGCGCTCGAGAAATTGAAGTTGGCCCCGATCTCGACTCCGCTTTGATCTCACCCGATTGAGTCAACCGCTCGAGCCGATGTGTGATGCGAGTGATCGGGCGCTTGCAGCCGCTGTTTTAAACGAGACAAGCTTTTCCGAGTCATCTATTATGCAAGTAAGACTCTCGACTCTGCCAAATGAATTACACCACCACGGAGAAGGAATTACTTGTCGTGGTTTATGCTTCGATAAGTTTAGACCTTATTTGGTGGGCACCCACACCATCGTGCACACTGACCATGCCGCCATTCGCCATCTGTTCGCCAAGAAAGATTCGAAGCCGAGATTGGTGAGATGGATCCTCCTTCTTCAAGAGTTCGACATGGAGATCAAAGATAGAAAGGCTGCGAAATGTGGTAGCCGACCACTTGTCGCGATTGGAGAAGCCAGTCGAAGGAGAGGATAGGAAGATTGGCATAAAGGAGAACTTCCCAGACGAGCACATCTTGAGCGTCGTCGATCACACACCATGGTACGCTGATTTTGTCAATTACTTGGTGATTGGAGTTCTACCTCCATCGCAAAGGACATTTGAAAAGAAGTTTCTCCACGATGTTAAGTTCTACTATTGGGACGATCCTCATCTCTACCGCCGATGTGCCGATGGTTTGATCGTCCGCTGCCCCTGGCCCAGAATGGGAGAACATAATCCACGAGTGCCATAGTTCGTTGATCGGCGGCCATTTTGCGCCGCAAAGATTTGCCATGTGGTTTCTTTTGGCCTTCGATCTTCAAAGATTGTCAACCTTTATCAAGAGTTGTGATCGTTGTCAAAGAGTGGGAATGTCACTAAGAAAGACGAGATGCCACAGAAAACCATCATGGAGGTGGAACTATTCGACGATGGGGATCGACTTCACGGGTCCGCTTCCAATGTCTTGTGGTTACACGATATCCTTCTTGCCGTGAGTACGCCTCCGCTGGGTAGAGGCCATTCGATCGTCACGAACGACTCCAAGGTTGTAATCAAGTTCCTTCACAAGAACATTCGACTCGATTTGGAGTCCCGAGGGCGCTTGATCGGTGATGGGGATCGACTTCAATAATAAGTGGCTAGGCAACGTTCTAGCCAAATATGGTGTGAAGCATCGAGTCACTTCCCACCATCCACAAGCAACGGGCAAGCCGAGCTCGCCAACCGAGAGATCAAGCGATTCTAGAGAAATCGGTTGTTCAACAAGAAAGATTGGGCCAAGCGGTGACGACGCCTTTGGGCTTACCGGACTGCGTACAAAGCTCCCATCTGCCATTCCATATCAAATGGTATTTGGTAAATCCGCCATTTACCGGTCGAATTGGAGCACAAAGCGTGTTGGGCGACTAGGAGAATCAACATGGACTTCAAGGAGGCCAGTATGATGAGGAGACCAACTGTTAGAGCTCGACGAGTGGAGGAATGAAGCGCTCGAGAATTCTCGGATATACAAGGAAAGAGCCCGAAATTTCACGACCTCCACATTCGTGCAAAGGATTTTCGCCGGTAATGAAGTCTTACTTTACAATGCTCGACTCCGCCTATTCCCGGAAAGCTCAAGTCAAGATGGTCGGGCCGCATAACAAGCTTACCGTCGTTTGCCAATGGGAGTTACGAGCTCCTAGACTGGGGCAATATTTTTAAAGTGAACGGCCAAGACCTCAAATCCTACTTCAAGTCACACTTGAATCGAGAAGTCAAGGTGACCCACCTAAACGAGCCATGATACGAGTACCGTCGAGCTAGCGACGATAATTCTAGCACCGGTTGGGAGGTAACCCAACGCTTTACCCGCTTTTGTTTACGTTGTTTCGTTTTGTTTTGGGTGTGTTTACGTGTTTATGTCTTGTTTCGTTGTTTTGTTAGATCCCAAAGTTTAATAGCGCTTTAAAAAAAAAAAAAAAAAAAAAAGAGTACCTAGCGACCACCTTAGCGACCGCGAGGTCGCAAGGGCCGTAACCGAAATTGGGCGTAACGTTGTTTTCTCGAGCGACGAGCTGGCGCTGCTCGCGATCGCGAGCTCGACCGCGAGATCCGCCGCGACCAGCGCCGACCAGCGCCCGCCGTGACCCACGTTTTACCCTTATTTCTCCCCAAAATTCTAACCTACACACACACACGTTTTTTCTGAAACAAAGAGCAGCTCCTTCCCCTCTCAAGCACACAAACACCTCTTTCCCCCAATTTTCTTGCATTTCTCCGTCAAATCCACCCAAGGTATGCTATATTCGTTTAATTCTTCATGGGTTTACATTTATTGAGCATGATTAGGAAGGATTTGTTCCATTTATCCTCTTGAGGTGGGTTTAATTAACTTTGAGAGACTAGGGTTTATTTTGCTAGATTTGTGTGGTGTTTGAGCATGATTTGTCCAATGATAGGTTTATTCACGTTTATACACGTATATTATTCGTCGAATGTGCCTACATTGTTGATTTGGGTTTATAAATTGTGAAAATAGCCTTGAAATTTTCTTGATACGCCGACAATGACAAGGCCATGGCCGGGCGCTGGCGCTCTGGCTGCTCATGTGCCACGTCAGCCTCGTCGAGCGGCTGCCGTCTTCCAGCGATCTCCTAGCGACCGCTAGGTCTCGAAGGGTGATCGCTAGTTTTCGCCCAGAACGTCCAATTTTGAAATTTTTTGGCTATGTGTGTGTTTTTCCCATTGTGTGTTATCTTGCAAGATCATATGATAATATGGGGGAAATAATTTGATTAAGTTGAAGTTTGGGGGATCTATATTGAGCATTTTGGGTTGACGATGTTTTGATTGTTTCATTCATACACGGGCTAACTTTGATATTCTTTTTAGGTACAAATATGCCGCGTACTCACGGTCACAAGCGAAAAGGCAAGAGCATTGTCTCCACCTCCCACGACGAGACACAAGATGATTTCCAAGATGCACATCATGATGAGCATCACGACGAGCCACGCATGGCACCACCAGATGAATTCGATCCCGAAAATTTTGGGGTCAGACTGCCAAGTGACTCGTCAAGAAGCCGTTGGGATAGATTGGTGAGACTACGGCATAGGCATTCACGTTTCATGTGCCTCAATACGTGTCAAGAGATGGGCATCACCAATGATGTGACGTGGCTAGCCGAGAGGTCCGGGCTGTACTCAGTTATCACAGCCAATTATCTTACATACCGGATCCTCACGCTCGAATTCTTGTCGACTCTCCATGTTCACAAGACAAACGGCATGCCGGACTATATCATGTTTCAGCTCGACAATGAGCCCCGTCAACTCTCCGTAGACGAACTCAATGGAATCATCAATGGAGATCCGGAAGGAAATTACATAGGGGATGTCGAGTACACACCCAAAGCGTATGGCGAAGTTCATGGGCGCGGCACTCGAGCACACTCCATATTACGATGCCTCGAGATCCAAGGCTAGCTCGATACGGAATCCAGCGGTCCGTTACTTCCACCGGCTCCTCACATTCACCTTGCATGGCCGTTCGAACGCCGGCACTGTCCTTTCTCAAGATATGAGCATATTGATTGGAGCCGCGTTCAACCAGAAGATGCATGCCGGCATGTTCTTAGCTCAGCATTTCCATATGCAGTCCACAGTTTCGGGTAATTCGAAGATTTGTATAGGGGGATTCGTTACCCCGATTGCTGATTTCTTTGGGATTACGATTCGAGAGAGTCCGATCTCTCACGACATCTTCCTGGACAAGGCGTGCCTATACGTCCAGACGTTCCTGAAGAGGCACCCCCGACGTTACTTGTGGCTGTTATATGATCAAAACGGCCAATCAATCTTCCGCCTGCCCAATCCCGAGCTCACAAGCATAAGCCGATACTTTACTCCAGATGTAAACTGGAATATGAGCTCCGCTGCACATTATGCATGGACGCAGCGCGTGAACGCGCAAGGCGAGGCCGAGGGCGAGCAACAGCATGAGGAGCAAGCCGAGCAAGCCGAGCAAGCCGATCAAGCCGATCAAGCCGAACCTGAAGTAGCTCACAGGACAGGCGGAATATTGCACCCGCCACCCGTTCGAGCGACCGAATTTATGATCGATTGGATCACATAGATGGTCGTCTCAACCATATTGACGGGAACTTGACATCAATTATGGAGCAGCGACAAGCCATCTACGCCCAACAACAAGCACATCTCGAGCAACAACGAAAGATGATGGAGATGATGCAAAGAATGGAATCGATGGCGTGGATTTTATCGACCACCGAGTAGCAGCGGTTTTCAAGGTAAGTTTTCTCCCAACTACTCTTTTCGCAAACCTTATTGTTTCACATGTTCACAATAAGTTTGGGGGGAGTGGACGAGTTTGGTTGGTTGAGAATCCTGGTTATGTTTTCTATGCTTTATAGGTTTAGTTGTTATGCTTTGGGGTCTTTTGTCGTTTGTTGTTGGTTTTGTTTTGTTTTTCGTTTTTGTGTCTGTCGATCAACGAGTTAAGTGAAGTATGTTAATCCATGTGGCCAATGACGATAGAAATTTTTGGTGAAATTTGATGATAGTGCGCATGATATGTTAGAAAATAACGCATGAATGACGTGAGATGGCTTAGGCTTGTTGTTTTTCACCATTTGCTTATCCTGTGAGACTTGAGCTTCATCGTATACATATCTTGATCTGATTTACATTAATTGTGTGATATCGTGCATGTGATTGTCTTCTAGAACTTGCCGTGTTTCTGTGTCGAGATTGCAATATGTGTTTCGAATTTGGAAAGGATAAAAGGCCATCGTTGTTAACCACTTATCACCCAAACACTAACCCAATGATATATACCATTTGTCGCCTTCTTTGAGCCTTTATTAGACTTTTTCTTTCGATTAACCGGATGATAGGAGGTGAGGATGGATATGGGAATCAAAAGGGGTTGGAATGTTGATGTAGTTATGACGAGAAATGTTTCTTTTAGAAAAATACATCCGTGGTGAAGAATAGCACCTTTGTTGTGAAAGTTAAACCCTATAAGCTCTAGAAAAGAAAAGAAAAAGAAAAATGTTAAGTTCACTATGAGTGTTGAGCATAAAGGGTCTTTAATCAAAGTATAGGTACCTTCTGTGGCATTAAACGTTGATTTAGCACATTGGGAGAGAAGAGGAATATGGACAAAGTCCATATGTGTCGAAATGTATAAATGATGGTGTTTGGAATATTCTTGAGTCACTTAGCCATATTTTATCCTACCTTAACCAATGTGCCTACATTACAACCTATGAAAAGACCTCTTTGATCCTAATTTGAACACAATGACGTGGTGGAGATATTAGAGAAACGGCAAGCCTATGGTAAGATGTTGCATTGCATTGATCGTTGAGTGTATACACGTCCTATATTTCTTTATGAGTTGAGTGTATCCTATATTTTACACACATGCCGTTGTGAGGGTTGAATTAAATAAGTTTTTGCCGTCAATTGTTGTTTGTGTTGAGTTGGCTAACGTCGTCATGTGCACTAATGTTTTTGGCGTTGATATGTTTCGAGGCTAGAATGGTTATCATCTTTGCTACGCTCGTTGATCTTTCCGTTGTGTCTTCTGTTTTGGTTTTGTTTGAGGACAAACAATGATTTAAGTTTGGGGTTTGATAAGCGCGCATTTTACACGTTTATAGTTGATATTTGAAGATGAGTTTAGCTCGTTTAATGTGCGTTTACGTATCGATTCCTAATGTTTTATCTATTTTAGAAGATCTTGCTCTTGGGTGTTCTTTTGGTGTTGTGTAGGTCTATATGTTGAAAATCGAAGCAAGGAACGACGCACAAGCCAAAACACACAATCTGGCGTGTTCTAGCGACCAGCCTGGCGGTCGCTAGGTCGGCCGCAAGGAAACACGCGAGAACCCAGATACCGCGACCATGAATGTGCCCGCGAGCGAAGCCCAGTAGCGAGAAAGCCATGGGACGATTTCGCGACGGATCGAACTTCCTAGCGACCGCTAGACACGGTCGCGAACCAACCAAGCGGGCGCAAGAGGCGATCGCGGGCGAGAAGGCCGCAGCGAGGATTACCTCGCGACCACACCTAGCGACCGCTAAGGGTGGTCGCGAGGCAGCGTAAGAGAAATTAGGGTTTGGGGTGTGCTATATATGGCAACACCGCCTGCCCAACTTCGACCTACGTTTCGAGCCTCTTTCTCGCTTTTCCATAAGTTTTGAGTTTTAGCTTTAGGTTCCATATAGTTTCATTCTAGTTTTGTTTTACGTATCGCTCTTCGTTAGTTTACGTTTTGTTTACGATCCGGACGTTTCGTCCGGACGATCTCGCCATTTTCCGTTTTCGGCGAGGTTGGGATTCAAGCCCAGCGTGTTCATCAACGCCACATCACGGGTTTTATATATTTAATTTCCGTCTTTATGGTTAAATCGTATTTCATTTCGTTTATTATGTCTGGCTAGTTTTTCGTTCTAATCCTAGGGTTTGCATGATTCGATCCTATATGTTGTGATTCCTGTTATCGTTATTTACCGTCCATGCATTGATTCATGATTCGATTGTGCTTATTTATATGTGTTGGTTTCTGATCAATCTCGATGCATATTTAGTTGTCGGTTAATTACGTAATTGTGTTAATTGTCAATCGATATCGAATGCATGATACGAATGAGCCTTGAGTCGTAGCTGAGATAGGATATTCGTAGGAAGCATATTCTTTGTGATCCGTTTGGAGTTACTTGTTTTCACCTAGAGACGTAACAGTAATAGGGAAAACTAGTAATCTACAGCCGCCTTTGTCGTAATAGAAATTGTCGGTTATATATGTGATCTTCCATTTTTGTCTGGATTAAAATTGGTTAATAAGAACAGGATAAACATACGTTGTGGATTGGATTAATGCAGCCCTAGGGTTAGTCGTCTTTCTCTGTTTTTAAACATCCGAGTGTTTATTGCTTTAATTTACTTCCTGTTTTGTCACCATTGCTTTGGATTGAGTTCCGAAGCCCTAAAATCTTACAAAACCATATTTGTTACTTGGATAATGATGAATCCTTGTTGAGTTAGCTTCGATTTTAGTATTACAATCCTCGTGGATACGATACTTATTACCCTATATTTACACCTTTTAGTGTTAGAAATTTAGCGATCACACCCCACCATCAACTACGAAGGATATTTCACAACAAATGCACACAATAGCAAAACCCTATCCACATATATCAATTATTCAACAACAAACCAATCTCGATCACTTTCGTTTGTCAAACTCATATTTAATATAAATCGCTCTCGCGTATCTTCATAATCAAATATAAGCACACAATCATCCTACACTATTCTCTCGAACACCATGCATGAAGATCATGAAATAATCAATTAATACGAATAGGAAAATCACAAATCATCAACTCAACAATCACGATTCAAGACGAGAACACCCTAACATATATTTCTCTACAAATCATAATTCATCTCATGGAAGAAATAATTCAAATCCCAATTACATAGACATAATCAAAATCAGGAAAACTTACAACCATTCATAGATAAATTAGCCTTACAAATCCGAATCGTGCAATCTCAATTGTTAATCCAAAGTACAAGAATAATTAAAAGGAAAAGAAAAGAAAAAGAAAAAGGGAAAAGAAAGCGAAAGGAATCGCGAGAGAAAAATGATAAAATGTGGAACTTAGGGTTTTCAGCGTAAAAAATCGTATTTATAACGGCGCAGACCAGACGCAGACCGGACGCATCGCAGCACGGACGCGAAAGCTCTTGAGTGAAAAGTCGCGACACGCCAGCCGACGGATGGGCGCGGCGCGGACGCATCGCTCAAATGAAGCCCAGCGCCGGTTTGGGGAGGGCCAGCGCCGGACGGCACTCAGCTGGGCAAGGTGCGGACTGCAGGGTAAGCGGGTAGGGCTAGTCATTGGGCCTTGGCCACGACGGAGAAGAAGCTGGAGGGCGGGCAAGAGCAGCGTTGGGCGATAGCGAGGCTGAATGCTCACTGGGGCGCGGCGAAGGCGACACGGCGATGGCCGAGATGGGCGTCTTGTTGGCGCTGGTCTTGGGCGGCGCCGGTGGAGTTGCGCTGGGGGCGAAGCGCTCACTCTGAATCTTGTGAGCAAGATTGCGAACAGCTCGGAGTGAGCGCCGGGTGGACGGGCGACGCGCGCGAGGTGCGCGACGCAGGGCGGCGCTCCTGGGCGGCGTCTGGCGTGGTCTGCGCGGCGCTGGCGCTGAGCGGCGCGGGCGCTGCGGGCATCGGTCGGCGCGCACGCGCGTCGCGACTTTGGTCGCTCGACCCGATCTCCTTCCTCTCGAACTCCGATTCGCATGGTTTTCGCCACGAACTCTGTCGAGATGCTCTTCATTATACATGATCTTTGGTAGATTCAATTCATCCTATTTTATGCCGTTTTCTACAAAACATCGAAGCGAGCAAAGTAAGCCGAATCGATAAATATTAATCTAACCAACGGTATAAATAGGACAAACCATCGAAAATGACACACAAAACAATACCAAAAATCAGCACCAATTCATACTAAACAGATAGAACTTAGGGATTTTGATTTTATTTGATCTATTTGACATGATATTTATGCTTACAGATATAAATAATGCATAAAATGAATTTATAGGAATTTTAATTCAAATATGTACATAATGTCCAAATTTTCGAAAATGAAGGGGAAGTTTTGAACTTGGATTTCTTGATTTTGTTTGATGTATTTAATATGATTTTTGAGATCTATGATAAAAATAATGCTTAAGTTGAATTTATGGGAATTATTGAACATATATATTAAAAGTTGAAAAATTAAAGTTTGGTACAAAGTTAGGAATATATGTGATGAACTTGATCAAGATTTGAATGGATCATGGATTAATGATCATTGATACTAAATGAGTATAATTATGAGATATTTGATATTAAATGGATTTTTAACGGTAAAACTATTGAAATTTTTTATATATGTAGTTGAAGGGCATTAGGCGATTAAAGTGTAAATGAATAAGTTTAAACTTATTTTAAGTTCCTAAATGTATATTTAAGTATATGGTGATGATATTGGGGAGTTTGGGATGAAATTGGATGAGTTTGGATTAATTGGGCTATTCATATTATAAACGTTACTCTGCCGAAATTTTGGTAGAAATGGTTCATTAATAAGACGTTATGAGGAATTAAGTAATAGATTTATGATAAACAAGTGAAATTATTTACTTGAAGTTGTTTAACTTCTTTGAGCATAGCATGTTATATAGTTATTTAGTAATTAAGTTATTATGGAATAAGTTATAAAGTGATGAGATGAATTTAATCTAATCTTAAATTAGGTAAAACTAAGATTTAGAAATAATATGTTTTAGTGAGTAATGAAGTTACTAAATGCTATAATAATCTTGTTTTACAAGGAACGAGCAAAGGAATTCGGGAAGTGAAAGACGAGGAAGCAAATATTTTGGAATAGACGTTGTGAGGTGGGTAATGCTTTGCAAATTATTTTGAGCAAAGTTAATGATATGCTTTGAATTTGTTACTATCATGAAATATTTTCAATCACCACATTATGAATATGTTGAAAATGAATGTTTTACCACATTGTGGGTATGACGACGAATTATCTATCTACGGTAGGAAAATATTATGTACTGTACACAAGTTTATGGCTGTGAGCTTGCAAATGTAGGCCGGCCATGGTATTGGGGAGGAGGCATACTTTTCATTACCGGATGACGTAGATAGGGTATGACCGTAGTTGAGATCCTTCGGGACCAACTCGGGTATGTGATGCCGGTATGTTTTAAAAATGAAATTGTGGTGATAGGATAATGAAAGTTTCTTATGAAACAATTATTCAATTTGTTTTTCTCAATGTTTACTTAAATTGAAATTATAAGTTTTGAAAGTTATGTTTGGCATTTACCCACTGAGTACTTTCTGGTACTCACACCCGCAAAGTGTTTCTGTTGATGCAGGTTGAGCTTGGAAGAGATGTGGTTTGGAACTGAGCTTGATAGTTGTTCTTATATTCGTTTGTTTGAATATTTGTGCCCGAATGCCATGTCTCCATACATGACATTTCCTGCTCTTCCTTGTTGACTTTGGAAACTTGAAACCGTACTTTTGAGAAACTTTGTAAATATTTTGAAAACATCTATGTATATATTGTGCAGGTTGTGACCTCGTTTGTAATTATTACTTGTTGTTGGTTATTTGTTGAGTGCAGGTTGGCTTATCCATATTTTAGGGGCTATGCTGCCCGTTTGTCAAAAAATTTATTTCACTTAAATCGGTTCAATTGTCCACAAATTTTAATGTCTTAACCAGTC
The DNA here is from genome assembly GCA_036937905.1 of Salvia rosmarinus. NCBI lineage: Eukaryota > Viridiplantae > Streptophyta > Magnoliopsida > Lamiales > Lamiaceae > Salvia > Salvia rosmarinus. The sequence goes on from JAODLM010000545.1 coordinate 22,510, forward strand.
ATGGCCTGATTAGTTAGTAATCTTCTAATTAATTAGTAGGGTCGTGACAAGATCTAGCCTCCAACTTGTCAGCTTTCTTGTTCAGCACATGTGCGAACTGTCCTATATCCTTATATGGCTTAAACTAGTCTTACGCCCAAACCATAACTCGAAAGGGGTCTTGTCGACTGACTTGGACGGTACTAGATTGAGCAAACATGCCGTTGTTTCTAAAGCATACCCCCAGAACGAAATAGGCAATGTTGCATAGCTCATCATAGATCTAACCATTTCTAAGAGAGTCATATTTCTTCGCTCTGACACACCATTTTGTTGTGGTGTGCCCGGTGTAGTGAGCTGGGAGGTAATCCCAGATTGCACCAAATATTCCATGAACTCATTACTGAGGTATTCGCCACCGCGATCAGACCGCAATGACTTGATACTCTTACCTAGCTTCGTCTCCACTTTTACCTTAAATTCTTTGAATTTCTCAAAGCATTCAGACTTGCGGTGTAGCGGTATACGTATCTGTACCTTGAGTAATCGTCAATGAAAGTGACAAAATACTCGTACCCTCCACTCGCTTGTGTGGACATTGGTCCACACAGGTCAGAATGGACTAGCTCCAACACTTCCTTGGCTCTATGCCCCTTCACTTTGAAGGGTCTGGTCAACATCTTACCTTCTATACAGGATTCGCAGACTGAGAATAGAGTGACTGTAATTTCACCCATCGCTCCATTCTTAGCAAGTCTTTGGATCCTATTTAGATTGATGTGACCTAATCTTAGATGTCAAAGAAATGTGGTGTCATCTAGCGAAGAAAACTTCATCTTCTTAAGGTTTGATGTAGATGCAACATAATTAAAGGTATTATGTTTAGCAGAAATAGTATAAAGCTAATTATATAAAGTGCCACCACAGATAACTTCGTCATTTCTTATGATAGAAATACCACTATCAAAATTAACAGAATATCCATGTATAAATAGTTTGAAATCGAAATAAGGTTTCGCCGAAACTCCGGCACATACAAAACGTCTTTTAATACCAAAACTATCCTATCAAAACATAAAGAAACATCTCCAACTGCAACGGCCTCGACTTTCGCCACGTAAGGTGTAACAAACATGATCAGTCACACCCTTATCTACTACCCATGAATCACTAGAACAAGTTGCAAAACATGTTTCCGTTACTAAAGCAAATGGCGTACCTTGAGCCTTGAGCAGGGGCACTTAGCCTTCCAATGCCCAGTCTGTAGGGAAATCTGATTTTAACCCTCTCCCGAGGATCTATCTTGGATGTTTAATTCACCATACATTGATTATTTACTTAGCATGCATCTATATAATTAATTGCAACACATAGGTATTTTCTCGTGTTCACCTGCGAATTTGTCTGACAATGAATTGGATCAAGACTCATGCTTTGATCTTCTGGACTGTATCCCATTTGCAAAAAATCTAATGCTGAGTGAGAGCAATCTATGGAGAGTACTGCAGAAATTCGCCTTCTTCCTCACACTTGGAATTTTCGAGAATCACAATATTGCTTCTTGTAATTTTAGAAAATCACACTAGCATTAGGATTATCTGATTTTCTCTCACCTTATATTTATAATGCAACCCTAGATCCTATTAGGATAGGATCTCTGCATATCTTATAAATATAATAATATCTTTTCAGATAAAGAGCATCAGAACAGAGTCCCAGAGGGACTCTTATGAGGTGGACGAAATTCTTAGCAGTCCAGGCCTTGATGGTCCAGCCAGGGATTAAATGCAAGGAATAAAGATGGGCCCAATTAAATTAATTATCTTCTCTCATCCCAGAACATAAATTAATTCATAAACATTTATTCATGCCACTAGAGAATAAATGTTGACTTATCGCTTTATTTCCGAAGTTGAGCATAGCTTTGTAATACCCCGCATTTCTGTAGCAAAGATTAGCTTGTGATTAAGAGCTTATTAAGAAGGGCATTGCATCCTTAAGAAAGAGTTGGTTAAGTTAGAAGTTTTTGCGTTAAGCTTCGAGTTGAGACGATACAGAATTTCGGTAGATTTGAGATAGAATATGAGATAAGATTCTTAAATCTAGTTGAACATAAGAAGACCTAGATTTTAATAGTATTGAGATGATAGATACATGCTCAAATAAGTTTTGAATTCAGAAAATTTAGAATTTCAAAACCTATGTTTTTGTGACGTCGGTATTTTTCGATTAAGCTCGGACAAAGAGAAAATATTTAAAATGTTTTTAAGGTCAAAAATATTTTTAATATTTATATTTTCATGTTTATGAGAAATTATTGAGGTTAAAAGTAGAGATTCAAAAGAGGTTGTTTTATCGGATAATTAGTGTCGATTTCTTGCGATAAAAACGTTATGTATTATTCTACAATATTTATAATTATTTTCTACAACAAAAGTGATTATTTTATATTAAAGAAAATGAGGAAAATAATGGAAAAAGAAAAAGTTCTAGAAATAGGATGAATAATCCTTTTATTTAAGAAAATCAAAACTAAATTATTTATTACATAAGCTTAATACATACTTTATTACTTTAGGATCATTATCATCTTCATTCTTTTCCTATTTCTCACGTCCAACACACACTTAAACACACACAAATTTTCAAAAATATTGAGAGAAAATAGGAAGATCCGGCCGTTGAATTTTCGATCGGTCTTCGAATAGAGGTATAATCTCGTACCGAGAACACATCTACTGTTTGAAATTTTTAAAAACATGTTCTTATTGTATTTTCGGTCCTTATGTAATAACCCACAGTTTTAAAAGCCTAATTACGGTCTTTAAAACCCGTAAAATAAAATTTCGCCGTGAAATCAAATCAAATATGAAATCGTATATGGTTTCAATTAATTACATAGGAATGATTTCCTGTTACACATTCACTCAAACTCGTGAATGTAAGATTCAAAGTTTTAATCATATCGTGAAGACATTTTAACGTCGAACGACATCGATCGTTGAAATGTCACGATATTTTCTAAGCAATCAAGCTTGAATTATATTCCATTATTAGTGGAATACTTTAATAATGGGATTTACGAGTACTTACGACCATTTTAAAGATGAGTCGATACGTAACGTTTTGAGACGTTTTCAAACGTCAACGTTTAAAGATGAAACGAACGATGGTTTTAATGATCAAGAAACTTTAGGAAATTATTTCTTATGATATTTTTATGATATTACAGTACTAATAAGCATTTAATTAATGCTTGAACATTAGAATTAATAAAAATCTCAAATTTAGTTTCGAAAACCCTAATATTTCGAAATTAGGGTTTTCTTCGAAAGTTCATGCCCTTTAATTATCTTATGCTATTAATTATCATTTAAATCATATACCAAGGTGCACATACCTATGAATGATATGAAATAAAATTTTTAACCTATGGTTTATCCCAATGGCCGATAGCCATTTTCTTGTGCACAAGTTTGAAATTATTTTCTTCTCTTATGCTATCTAATTAACCTATGATATTAATTACCATCTAAATTATATTATATGATGTATATATGTATGTTTAGCATGGAATTAAATTATTTAATGTGTTTAAGGCATAAAAGCCGTGAACTATGTATATATGTATAACAAAGTGTATTTTAATTCTATCACTCTTACATGCATATATATATGTATATATTCAGATTTTATATCAACAAATCTCCCACTAATGATGTGTTGTAGCTATTTTCAAGAACATTGTGTGTAAGATAACAATGATTAACCTACACTATCTACATAGAATACTATTAAAAATTGAAGGATTGCTTGTGTGTGCAAGTGAGAGAGGGCCGAGCATAGGGGGATATGGGGGGAGGGGTAGATATTCAGACTTTATTCATTATCTCACTCACTCAAACACTCTACACTCAAACACCCTACTCTTATCTCTCTCCAAACCTCTCATCCCTCTCAAGAACACCATCTTCCCCCTCCATTTTTCTGAAACAGCCGAGAGCTTCACCCCATTACCAAGCTTGATTTTCTTCTTCTCTTCCTCCATACCACACATCCATACCTTGTACCTTGTCCACTTAAGCTATACCAACAAGGTAGGTGTCGATCAAGAGCTTGATTTTGCTCTTAGTTCTTCAAAAATTTCGAAGAAATAGTCTAGCTCTTGCATGTGTTCTTGATGATCTTAGTTGCTAATCTTTTGCTATTGCATGTGTATAAATGTTAAGAAAGGGATTAGGTATGTGTTCTTGTTTTTCAAAAGCATTGCATGTAAGGTTTTTGTTCAAAGAATTTCGAATCCATGGCTATAATGTGTACTAATGATATGTAGCAATGTGTTGTGAAGCTTGAGCATGTTTTTAAAAATCTATTCAACCATGTATGAAAAACTTATGAAAGGGCCGAGACCTATGCAAGGTTGTATGGTTTTGAATCTATGATTTATGATGTTATATATGCATATGGTAGTATTTGAAGGATTTAAAAAGAATCTATGCTATTTTCCTTCTTGAAACCGAGAGCATAAGAATTTTAAGTGGGTGTATGATTTTATTTTTGTACATGCAATGTGATATTATGGATTTATGATGTATTGAGAATGCATATAATTTATTTGAGAATTTTTAGAACACTCTTGCTATTTTATTTCATAAGAACCGAGACTTATATGTATATTATGTGGGTGATGAATTTTATTTAAGACATGCAATTGCATATAGTGAATCTATGATATTATGTGAGTCCATAACCTTTTATTTGAAATTTTAGAAAAATTCCAACCTTAATTCTCAAAAAATACCGAAGCCATAAATATGTATATATATGTGTATGATTTTATTCTATAACATGCAATGATGTTTTATTACTCTAGAGCATGAACTTCATACCTTATGATTTAATTGGAAATTTTGGAAATGTCTACCTATTTTTTTATAAAGAACCGAAGCCTATATATGTATATAAGTTGATGTGTGATTTTAATTTAGTACATGCAATGCTAAATTATTAGCTTAGAATATGTTTTATGCATTCAATGTTGTTATTGGGAATTTTGAAAAAAACATTTACCTATTTTATTCAAATAAACTAAGAGCTAAGCTCAATGTGGTGATGAATAAATTGGTTTGATAGTTGTTATGATGAAATGTTGCTATAATATGATTTGTATAGCATACTATGATTTTGGAAAATTTTATAAAATTATTTGTCAAATTTTATGAAGAGGCCGAGAGCTATGAGAATAAATTGTATGATATAACATTGTTATATAATGAATTATGTGACATAAAAATGTCAATGGACTAATGTTCGGACCTCAGACAATTTATCGGAATTTTAGAGAAATTTTGGGCATTTTATTAAAAATGTCGAGACCTTATGGATTAAATAATGTGATGATTGATTAAAGTTTAGTTGATATTATGACCATAGTGTATATTAATACACTATATAATATTAGAAAAAAATTTGGACATTGTTTGGTAATTTTCATAATTACCGAGAAATTCTAAAGAATTTCTAAGGATTTTTAAATCCTTTTTAATTAGTTTTATTAATAAATTATATGTCTAATATTTTTAGACATATTTGGAAATTATGGGCAATTTTCAAAATAATTGGTTGATAAAACACAAAATAGCCGTGAGCTATTTTTAAAATCGAATAAGGATTTTAAATCCTTAAATTCATTATTTATAATGAATTATATGTTTAAAAATTATTTTAAACATATTAAAACAGTTTATAAAAGAAATCAATTGGAAATTTATTTTCGAAAGAATTTAATATCAAGTATGACTTAGTAATTAAATTACTAAGAAAAGTCAAAATTGTTGACTTTTGAAATCAACGCATGAAATCTCGATAAATACGCTAAATACGTAAAGACGCATCAATTGCTAACGACATCATGTTGATATGAAAGTATTTCATATTTGAAGTCGTGAAATCAAAAATTAAAAAAAGCGTGGACCATTTACCAAGAGGGTAAATTGGTAATTCTCAATACATATCTCGCCTCATCAAGAACGAGAAATGTTAAGATGATATGCGTTTGAGAAATGAATTAAATTCATTAAAGAATTCAATTCACATCGATATGAAATATCGAATCTTATTATGACTTTGTAAGTCTCTAATTACGTAAACGACGTACTGAAGCATCCTTTTTATATAAAGGTGTGGACGCTGACGCACCAGCTGGACGTTGACGAGTAAGCGAACGTTAAAGACGATCAATAATTTCCAGGTGGGCTTTATTACTAAAACAGAACAACCTTGCTACTCTTTTCAACTGTCTTTGTTTACAGTACTTTTCAACTATTGCTAAAATTGTTTAAATGATTACCTGCCAAAATGTTTATGTTTTGTGTATCGTATCCTATCCATGAATGATGTGATGTTGTTGGGTTATTCCCAACTTATGAACGAAAATCGATATCGGATCCTATGCCGGAAGGCTTATACCTGGCTAGGATTAACGTGTACACTGATGGTGACTGTGTGCTGTAAGGACAATTCACGGCCGGTCACGGGTCGTGAAGGAGGCCTCCTCACGACTTTCGACTATGATAAGATGATGGAATGATAATAAGGGATATGGATCATGCACACCAAGAAAATGCTTGGCCAAGCAACTTTTATAAACTCGTGAAAATATTTTAGTAAGCACAAGGCATTTTCAAATAAAACCCTTGTGTCTTACCACAATATTGGCAGAGTAATTTAAAGAAAATAAAATGTTTTCGGCATAAGTCCACTGGGTACAAATTTTGTACTTAGCCCTGCATGTTTGTTTTTAAATGTGCAGGTTGAGCTCGGATGCTGATGATGGAGGAGTGTTGAGAAAGTCCACTGTCCTTGATGTTTGTTAGGAATTGTCAACCTTGAATACATATCGTCATATATGTATTCACACACTTTCCGCTGCAACTCTGAACTGTTTTATTTTCATGTTGGATGTTAAGATAATGTGAACTATGAAGTCCTTCAGATCGTAATATCCTTTGGATCCGCTGGCTTAACCCTTTGATCCGAAATGTTATAAGTGTATGTTTAATCCTAAGTTCTATATGCTCATGTGATGTTCTTTATCGTGACAGCCTTCGCATCCATGAATACTATTCTAGTATTAGTCCGCTCACCCGGGTTATCCCGAGTGTGGTCGCGACAGAGTGGTATCGTCTTTCGTTGCTCTTTGAAACTCCAATTCCTTCTAAAACTAAGTCTAGATTGAGTCACTGGACTTCTAGAAAATCTACTGGCTACCCTCAACACTCCATCACATCGAGCTCAACCGGGAAAAGGTAACTAGTTTCTTTTAAACTTATGAAGTGAAAAATTTTATATGATGATCAAGTTTGAAAAGATTTTGAAGAAAAAGAAAAAGGAAAGTTATAGTGTGATGATGATTGAAATGAAGAGTTATGAGTAAAGATTTTCAAAATTTTAAATTTTGAAATTGAATAGTAATGATATGAAGTGGTTAAGTTGAAATGTATGTTTGAAACGAATCATGATGATTAAAGACGAATGTATGAAAACAAGATGATATGTACAAATATGTATGAATGAACTATGATGTTGTTTGGATGTTATGTTTATGAATTATGAAATCTATGTTGATAACAAAGTATGCTATTCTCTTGAGAAGAACATAGACGATATAGGAAGTATGTTCACATAATGAAAGAAAACAAAAGAATGATAGGAAGCATGAATGTGTTTTTAATTTCTGGTTTTGAACGACGAGAGTGGAACGTAAAGATGATCGAGAACAACATTGATCATGAAGAATGAAGAAGGTGGATATCGTATCACAGTTTTAAAGCAAGCGACCATAATCACAATTTCAACATGCGTGACCGTTGACCGGGATTTCAGAATGATAAGCATCAATTTGAAGACGTGGAAGTAATAGTTATACTACGTCGGCAGCAGCCATAGCGTGCACAACTTCGCCGTCGACATTTTCTCGAATATCTTGCATAATCGCAAAATTTTCTGCACTGCGCAGTAAATTTGTTTTAATCGTGTTCTTCGATAAAATTCCGCTTTCGCATGGTTTTCGCCTGCGTATTCCTAACATTCTGAACTTCAATTGTTATGAAGGACAGAATCTCTTTTCCATCTCCGAATACAGTAGAGTCTGGTTAAAGTTTAGCTCGAGTTTTTGATAGAGCAGAGAAACCTATGATACCTCGTGTAGCTTAAAATAGCAATATGAGTTTTGTTTACTAAGCGGATTAAGAATGTCTGGTTATGGGTTGCAATCGTTAGCATTTATTGCCTTATAGGTTGAATAGTTCATCCTAGTTGATTAATCGAAGTATTAAGCTACCCTATCTGCTATCAGATAATAGTAGTGACTGACGTTAGTTTTGATTGTGACAGATGGAGGAAATGCGCTACATTGCGAGGAGGAGGATCGGACCTGACCCGACTCCCGAGGAGACTATCCGTATCTACCGAGAAAGCTGGATGTGCGCCGGCGAGGATCTAGGAGAGTTTTTGATGTACTATTTTAGACTGTGGAGGAACGCCAGAGCATATGGTGTGACGGACTACGATGGCATCAAACGTCTTCTTACTATACTTCCATGTGATTGGGAAGATTATGCTCGTGAAGTTTCCGGAGATTACATTTACCGTGCGACTGGAGGATATGATTTGATAGGTGATCTACCCAGGTTCATCAGCCACCTGACATATGTATATAGCATTTATGGCGCAGCACCGAGAGGACCTTATCTCCCTCCACGGGAGTATACATGGCGTGATGAGTCACCTGAGTGGCTGTACACCGAGGTTCCATGGATAGTTGACCCAGTGGTGCCTCGATATCGGATTGACAAGGGCAGAATTGTTCAGGCGGACGGAGCAGCCAGACCTAGAGCCTTGGGAGCCCCTGTTTTCCTACCTCTGATATTTGGACACCCGGTGCGTTCACCACTACCGCCTTTACCACCGATGGAAGCACCCCTACCGCCAATCGAGAGTTTCCATCAGACAGCACGTATTAGTGTGACAGGTACTCTTGATGGGTATAACCCCATCCATGACAGCTACAGCCCGATTCGTGTGGATTATGGTCCACTGCGGGACATCCAGATGGTAGAGAGTAATGGAGCTGGACCCTCTAGAGTATATGGCCAGGGAGATGACTCGGACGAGGAGGATGAGGAAGATTCGAGGAGTTGATGTTAATGTTGATGTTGATGTAAAAATTTGAAGGATTATGTTATCTATTTTATGTATGTTTTATTTATGCTTTTGAAGAACTTGAACAACGAGGGAACTGGATTTTTGTAAGGCTATAAAGCCACTGTGCATGACTTTTAATTTTTGTAAAGCCTTAAAGCCGATATGTGTATGGCTCTTTCCTTTTGAAATGTTTTGGAAGTAAGCATGTAAGTAATCTTTGATGTAATGACTTTTGTTTGCAAAGTACTTTATCTATGGTACCTTTGCAATTATATGTATATATGACCCGAGAGGGCTTTTGCAACAAATTTGTGTATGACAAGAATGAAATATTTTATTTAAGTTATTGTTTCTAAAAAGGTAAAAATGAAATTGTACATATTCAAGTTATAAAAATGATGCATAATGCTAATGATATATTTTACACAACAGAATGCCTCCTAGACAAGACCCCGAACGAGGAGTAAGGGAAGAGGCGGATCTAGGATAAGAGGTAGAACTCCGAGCAAGAAGAATGGCTATACCTCAACCACCTCCACCTCAACCTGACCGCAGGGTAGAAGAATTATTCTTAAGACAAAACCCTCCTACTTTCAATGGAAAAGGTAGTCCGGAAAATGCTGAATAGTGGATGAGAACTATCGAGAGAATTTTCACATTTCTAAGGTGCACAAGACAAGAGAGACTATCATGTGTAGCCTTCGGTTAAATGGGCTCTTGATTTACGGTGGGAGGCCGAAAGAAAACTTTCACAGAGAGCGGATGGAAGAGTTGACATGGGAAGATTTTAAAGGGAAGTGTATGATAAGTATGTAAATCGAAAAGTTATAAGAAGAAGAAGGAACATGAATTTTTCTTGTTAAAGCGAGGAAAAGATGTCGAATCGATTACGATCGCACATTTTGCGAAATGTCCAGATATGCACCGGATCAAGTGGACACGGATTTAAAGATGGCGTAAAATTTAGGTCGTGGTTAAGGCTGAAATAAGAATGTCTCTCTCGTCTTGGAGACATGACCTATACTGAGGCTCTTACACGACGAGCTTTGGACATTGAGGCAAAGAATGCCGGATGATAAGTTGGTGTCACCGGATGCGTAATACCATGGACGGGGAAAGAGAAATGGGATACTAGTTTTAGTAACAAAGCAGGGGAAATTTTGAAAACAAAAATAACAAACAACAGTGGCAAGGGAACTCAGCAAGTCAAGGGCAAAGATGGAGGAAGTCAGCATTTGTTCCTTCGACAAGAGGACTACAAGAGCAGCGAAGGACTCTTCCGTGCCCAAAGTACCGAAAGATGCACACGGGAATGTGCATGGCGGGCAGCGGAGACTGTTTTAGGTGTGGTATGAAAGGACATTATGCAAACTTTTGTCCGGGTTACGTTCGGAAGCAATCGTGGTCGAACCAACCCGGTAATGTCCAACCACCGAGGGCTATCCAATTCCATTAACCTCAACAACAAATACAGCCGCAACAATGGCAACAACCTCCACAACAACCTGCAGCAGCCACAACAAAGAATACAACAACAGAAGTGGCAACTACCCCAAAGAACGAAGACAACAACCACTACGGCAACGCGTCGGCAACAAGGCAGCCAGACAACAAAGAACCCGACAAAGAAAGGCAAGCACCACGTCAGCCGCAGCTACCTCAGGCTAGGGCATATGCTTTACACCGGCGACAAAACGAACAGGACCAGGGAAACCTGGCAGGTATGGGAATCCTTCTCAACATGCCTGTTATAGTATTGTTCGATACGGGTGCTTCACACTCCTTCATAGCAAAATCATGCGTAGATCTGTTGGGACTTAGTGCTATAAAAGCCAACCAGGATATGAGAATCTCTTCACCTATAGGAGGGATTATGACTGTTACACATTTATGCTCGAACCTAGAGTTGAACTTAGGATCACTTAGGGTTCTGGCAAATAATTTGAACATAATACCCATGGGTGACGTAGATATAATCCTAGGAATGGACTGGTTAGCTGCAAACCACTCCACGATTCTTTGCAAGGAAAGGAAAACATCATTTCATTTTCCTGGACAAGAAGCAACGCATTTCCATGGAATTAGCATGGGAAAGAGAGTCCCGATTGTGTCCGCATTGGAGGCGAGGAAAATGATGAATTAGAAAGGATACCATGCTTTTCTCGTTTATCTGAACGGGGAAGAAAAGCCGGAACTGAAGATAGAAGACATAGATATTGTCAGGGAATTTCCGGATGTATTTCCTAAGGATCTACCAGGATTACCTCCTGATAGACAATTGGAATTTACCATCGACTTGGAACCAGGATCGGCTCCAGTGTCAAAGGCACCCTACAGAATGGCCCCAAAGGAATTGGAAGAACTGAAAATCCAAATCCAAGAACTGTTGGACCTAGGTTTCATTAGACCTAGTGTTTCGCCTTGGGGAGCGCCTGTATTGTTTGTTAAGAAGAAGGATGGATCTTTAAGGATGTGTATAGATTATCGAGAGTTGAACAAGATGACACTCAAGAACAAATATCCGTTACCAAGAATCGACGATTTGTTTGATCAATTGAGAGGAGCAGGCATATTTTCAAAAATCGATCTCAAGTCAGGATACCATCAACTCAAGGTACGACCCGAAGACATAGCTAAAACGTGTTCCAACAAGATATGGCCATTATGAATTGTAGTTATGCCATTTGGGTTAACAAATGCACCAGTATGTTATGGACCTCATGAACCGAGTATTTCATCCGTACTTAGACAAGTTTGTCTTGGTTTTCATAGATGACATTCTCATCTATTCGAAAAATGAGGAAGACCATAAGGAACATCTAAGAATGGTGTTACAAACTTTGAGAAATGAAAGATTATTTGCTAAGTTCAGCAAATGCGAATTTTGGTGAAGGAAGTAATGTTCCTTGGACACATCGTGTCTGCCGAGGGAATCAAAGTGGATCCAACCAAAGTGGAAGCGGTGCTGAGTGGAAATCACCGCGAACTCGAATGAGATTCGAGTTTTCTAGGGTTGGTGGTTATTATAGGAGATTCATTGAGGGATTCTCCAAAATAGCAAGACCAATGACCCAACTACTCCGAAAGGGAGTTAAGTACACTTGGACTGAAGAATGTGAGGCGAGTTTTCAAAAACTCAAAGAAAAATTAACAAGTGCACCAGTGTTAGCAGTCCTAGAATCAGATAAGGAATATGTGGTTTATACTGACGCCTCGAAGAACGGACTAGGATGCGTTTGATGCAAGAAGGAAAAGTAATAGCATACGCGTCACGGCAACTTAGACCACATGAGCTGAACTACCCAACACATGATTTAGAATTAGCAGCAGTGGTTCATGCACTGAAAATATGGAGACACCATCTCTACGGAGTGAGATGTGAAATCTATACAGATCATAAGAGTTTGAAATACTTCTTCGAGCAAAGAGATCTAAACATGAGACAGAGAAGATGGCTCGAACTAGTAAAAGATTACGACTGTGGTATTAACTATCACCCAGGTAAAGCGAATGTAGTAGCTGACGCCTTGAGTCGTAAAAATCAAACTCATTTGGGATGTCTCTTGACACAAAAAGATAAACTCGTTGAGGAGTTCAGCAAATTAAGAATCGAATTGGTTGAACAGCCAGAGACGATCAGGAATTATATTGCTACACTCACCATGACACCTGATCTAAGAAAAAGGATCATTGAGAGACAAAGGATGGAGGAAAAGTTGGAAAAGATAAGAGGAAGAGTGAGAACTGGCGAATTGGAGAATTTCCAGGAAGCATCAGATAATGCTTTAATGTTCAAAGGAAGAATATGTGTTCCTGATAATGCTGAGATTCGGAACGACATAATGAGTGAGGCTCATGATACACCTTATACCGCCCACCCAGGCAGTACGAAGATGTACCAAAACCTAAAAGAGAAGTTCTGGTGGGAAGGCATGAAACGAGACATAGCTTCTTTCGTAGAACGCTGCCTTGTTTGCCAACAAGTAAAAGCTTTACACCAACGTCCCTACGGGAAGTTACAACCGTTGGGTATACCTGAATGGAAGTGGGATGAAATAAAGATTGGATTTCGTTATAGATTTACCCAAGTCTAGAAAAGGAAACACTACCATATGGGTAATAGTGGACAGACTCACCAAGTGCGCTCATTTTCTACCAATTCAAAATACATATGGAGCTGATATACTAGCCCAAATATATGTAAAGGAAGTCATACGACTACATAGAGTACCAAAATCTATTACATCAGATAGAGACTCCAAGTTCACATCAAGATTTTGGGTGAGCCTACAAAGAGAATTGGGAACAAAGTTAAACTTCAAGACAAAGATTTCACCCACAAACCGATGGGCGATCGAAAGGACCATCCAAACTCTAGAAGATATGCTGAGAACCGTAGTACTGGATCGAGGTGCAAAATGGGAAGACATTTTACCTCTTATTGAGTTTGCCTACAATAATAGTTATCAAGCGACGATTGATATGGCCCCATACGAAGCTTTGTATGGCAAGAAGTGTAGATCACCACTTTACTGGGATGAGGTGGGTGAAAGGAAAATAATAGGGCCAGAAGCGGTAAATGAAATGATTGAAATCGTCCGACAGATTAGGCAAAGAATCAAAGAAGCTCAAGATAGACAGAAATCCTACGCTGATACGCGTAGATCGGAGCTGCAATTTGAAATTGGAGACAAAGTATTTCTCAAAGTCTCTCCATCGAAAGGGATCACAAGATTTGGTGTGAAAGGAAAACTAAGACCCCGTTTCATAGGACCATATGAGATCCTAGAAAGAATAGGCCCAGTAGCCTATAAGTTAGCTCTTTCGCCAAACTTAGGAAATGTGCATAATGTTTTTCACGTATCTCAATTAAGAAAATATGTGTACGATCCGAAGCACGTGATCCGTCAAGACGACGTAGCCCTCAACTCGGACATGATCTATGAAGAGGAACCTACAGCAATAATAGACCACAAAGTTCAACAATTGAGAAACAAATCAATTTCGCTGGTCAAAGTGTTGTGGAATCACCACGGACAAGAAGAAGCTACGTGGGAGCTAGAAGAGCAGTGAGGGAACGGTACCCCAGACTATTCTTTTAAAGGTATACAAATTTTGGGACGAAATTTCTTTTAAGGGGGGTAGGATGTAATAACCCGCAGTTTTAAAAGCCTAATTACGGTCTTTAAAACCCGTAAAATAAAATTTCGCCGTGAAATCAAATCAAATATGAAATCATATATGGTTTCAATTAATTACATAGGAATGATTTCCTGTTACACATTCACTCAAACTCGTGAATGTAAGATTCAAAGTTTTAATCATATCGGCGAAGACATTTTAACGTCGAATGCATATCGACTGTTGAAATGTCACGATATTTTCTAAGCAATCAAGCTTGGAATTATATTCCATTATTAGTGGAATACTTTAATAATGGGATTTACGAGTACTTACGACCATTTTAAAGATGAGTCGATACGTAACGTTTTGAGACGTTTTCAAACGTCAACGTTTAGAGATGAAACGAACGATGGTTTTAATGATCAAGAAACTTTAGGAAATTATTTCTTATGATATTTTTATGATATTACAGTACTAATAAGCATTTAATTAATGCTTGAACATTAGAATTAATAAAAATCTCAAATTTAGTTTCGAAAACCCTAATATTTCGAAATTAGGGTTTTCTTCGAAAGTTCATGCCCTTTTAATTATCTTATGCTATTAATTATCATTTAAATCATATACCAAGGTGCACATACCTATGAATGATATGAAATAAAAATTTTAACCTATGGTTTATCCCAATGGCCGATAGCCATTTTCTTGTGCACAAGTTTGAAATTATTTTCTTCTCTTATGCTATCTAATTAACCTATGATATTAATTACCATCTAAATTATATTATATGATGTATATATGTATGTTTAGCATGGAATTAAATTATTTAATGTGTTTAAGGCATAAAAGCCGTGAACTATGTATATATGTATAACAAAGTGTATTTTAATTCTATCACTCTTACATGCATATATATGTATATATTCAGATTTTATATCAACAAATCTCCCACTAATGATGTGTTGTAGCTATTTTCAAGAAGATTGTGTGTAAGATAACAATGATTAACCTACACTATCTACATAGAATACTATTCTATTAAAATCAAGGATTGCTTGTGTGTGCAGTGAGAGAGGCCGAGCATAGGGGGATATGGGGGGTAGATATTCAGACTTTATTCATTATCTCACTCACTCAAACACTCTACACTCAAACACTCCACTCTTATCTCTCTCCAAACCTCTCATCCCTCTCAAGAACACCATCTTCCCCCTCCATTTTTCTGAAACAGCCGAGAGCTTCACCCCATTACCAAGCTTGATTTTCTTCTTCTCTTCCTCCATACCACACATCCATACCTTGTACCTTGTCCACTTAAGCTATACCAACAAGGTAGGTGTCGATCAAGAGCTTGATTTTGCTCTTAGTTCTTCAAAAAATTTCGAAGAAATAGTCTAGCTCTTGCATGTGTTCTTGATGATCTTAGTTGCTAATCTTTTGCTATTGCATGTGTATAAATGTTAAGAAAGGGATTAGGTATGTGTTCTTGTTTTTCAAAAGCATTGCATGTAAGGTTTTTGTTCAAAGAATTTCGAATCCATGGCTATAATGTGTACTAATGATATGTAGCAATGTGTTGTGAAGCTTGAGCATGTTTTTAAAAATCTATTCAACCATGTATGAAAAACTTATGAAAGGGCCGAGACCTATGCAAGGTTGTATGGTTTCAATCTATGATTTATGATGTTATATATGCATATGGTAGTATTTGAAGGATTTAAAAAGAATCTATGCTATTTTCCTTCTTGAAACCGAGAGCATAAGAATTTTAAGTGGGTGTATGATTTTATTTTTGTACATGCAATGTGATATTATGGATTTATGATGTATTGAGAATGCATATAATTTATTTGAGAATTTTTAGAACACTCTTGCTATTTTATTTCATAAGAACAGAGACTTATATGTATATTATGTGGGTGATGAATTTTATTTAAGACATGCAATTGCATATAGTGAATCTATGATATTATGTGAGTCCATAACCTTTTATTTGAAATTTTAGAAAAATTCCTACCTTAATTCTCAAAAAAATACCGAAGCCATATATATGTATATATATGTGTATGATTTTATTCTATAACATGCAATGATGTTTTATTACTCTAGAGCATGAACTTCATACCTTATGATTTAATTGGAAATTTTGGAAATGTCTACCTATTTTTTTTAGAAAGAACCGAAGCCTATATATGTATATAAGTTGATGTGTGATTTTAATTTAGTACATGCAATGCTAAATTATTAGCTTAGAATATGTTTTATGCATTCTATGTTGTTATTGGGAATTTTGAAAAAAACATTTACCTATTTTATTCAAATAAACCAAGAGCTAAGCTCAATGTGGTGATGAATAAATTGGTTTGATAGTTGTTATGATGAAATGTTGCTATAATATGATTTGTATAGCATATTATGATTTTTGGAAAATTTTATAAAATTATTTGTCAAATTTTATGAAGAGGCCGAGAGCTATGAGAATAAATTGTATGATATAACATTGTTATATAATGAATTATGTGATATAAAAATGTCATGGACTAATGTTTGGACCTTGTATTAATTTATTGGAATTTTAGAGAAATTGTTGGGCATTTTATTAAAAATGTCGAGACCTTATGGATTAAATAAGGTGATGATTGATTAAATTTTAGTTGATATTATGACATATTAATGACCATAGTGTATATTAATACACTATATAATATTAGAAAAAAATTTGGACATTGTTTGGTAATTTTTCATAATTACCGAGAAATTCTAAAGAATTTCTAAGGATTTTAAATCCTTTTAATTAGTTTTATTAATAAATTATATGTCTAATATTATTTTAGACATATTTGGAAATTATGGGCAATTTTCGAAAATAATTGGTTGATAAAACACAAAATAGCCATGAGCTATTTTTAAAATTGGAATAAGGATTTTAAATACTTAAATTCATTATTTATAATGAATTATATGTTTAAAAATTATTTTTAAACATATTAAAACAGTTTATAAAAAGAAATCAATTGGAAATTTATTTTCGAAAGAATTTAATATTGAAGTATGACTTAGTAATTAAATTACTAAGAAAAGTCAAAATTGTTGACTTTTGAAATCAACGTCTTTAAATCGTTCGATAAATCACGCTAATACGGCGTAAGACGCGTCAATTGCTAATGACATCATGTTGATATGAAAGTATTTCATATTTGAAGTCGTGAAATCAAAAAATTAAAAAAAAAACGTTGGACCATTTACCAAGAGGGGTAAATTGGTAATTCTCGATACATATCTCGTCTCTATCGAAGAACGAGAAATGTTAAGATGATATCGTTTGAGAAGCGAATTAAATTCATTAAAGATTCAATTCACATCGATATGAAATATCGAATCTTATTATAGACTTTGTAAGTCTCTAATTACGTAAACGACGTCTTCAAGCATCCTTTTATATAAAGGTGTGAATGACGACGCACCACCGGGCGTTGACGAGTGTTTAACGTTAAAGACGATCAATAATTTCTGGTGGGCTTTATTACTAAAACAGAACAACCTTGCTACTCTTTTCAACTGCTTTTGTTTACGATTTTCAACTATTGCTAAAATTGTTTAAATGATTACACCGCCAAAATGTTTATGTTTTGTGTATCGTATCCTATCCATGAATGATGTGATGTTGTTGGGTTATTCCCAACTTATGAGCGAAAATCGATATCGGATCCTATGCTTGGGGCTTATACAAGCTAGGATTAACGTGTACACTGATGGTGACTGTGTGCTGTAAGGACAATTCACGGCCGGTCACGGGGTCGTAGAAGGAGGCCTCCTTCACGACTTTCGACTATGATAAGATGATGGAATGATAATAAGGGATATGGATCATGCACACCAAGAAAATGCTTGGCCAAGCAACTTTTATAAACTCGTGAAAATATTTTAGTAAGCACAAGGCATTTTCAAATAAAACCCTTGTGTCTTACCACAATATTGGCAGAGTAATTTAAAGAAAATAAAATGTTTTCGGCATAAGTCCACTGGGTACAAATTTTGTACTTAGCCCTGCATGTTTGTTTTTAAATGTGCAGGTTGAGCTCGGATGCTGATGATGGAGGAGTGTTGAGAAAGTCCACTGTCCTTGATGTTTGTTAGGAATTGTCAACCTTGAATACATATCGTCATATATGTATTCACACACTTTCACCGCAACTCGAACTGCTTTATTTTCATGTTGGATGTTAAGATAATGTGAACTATGAAGTCCTTGATCGTAATATCCTTTGGATCTGCTGGCTTAACCCTTTGATCCGAAATGTTATAAGTGTATGTTTAATCCTAAGTTCTATATGCTCGTGTGATAAGCACTTATCGTGATGACCTTCCGCATCCATGAATACTATTCCTAGTATTAGTCCGCTCACTCCGGGTTATCCTGAGTGTGGTCGTGACACCTTATGAAGAATTTTGAAGGATATATTTTTGTTTGATTAATTAATGATATTATGATAGATTAGACGTATACGTATTGTTTAACGTTGAATTTGTGGATCATATGTTATTGTTTGGAATTTTGGCATGATTTTCGAAAAAGAGGAAGATATGATTTTGAATTTATGATGTTGATATGTTTAAATTGCCTTCATATATATGTTATTGGATTGAAATAAACATGTTTGGAACAAGAAAAACGTTTGAAATCGAAAGTATACAAATTTTCCCAAAAGGGCCGAAACCCTAAGTGTCATAATGTTGGATTTTTTATTTTATTTGATCATTTTGACTTCGTATTTGGATTCTATGATATGAATAATGCTTAAAATGATTTATTCGGATTTTTCCGCCGACGTATGCAAAATTTACAAAATTTTAGTTTGTCGACGAAAATGAGTTTTCAAAGCCAAAGCTTTGATCTTTATGTTTTATTGATAAAATGATGATATTTAATGAAAGTTGAGAATGTATATAGGTTCGTTGGTGTTAGATGACGTCTCACGTGAATTTTCGACGTTAGACCTTAAGTGACGTCTTAAGGGGATTTTCTATTTTTATCTATGATGAGGTGATGGAAGCTTGTTGTTGAGTTTTATATGATCATTGAGACATATGATGATGAAATGGTGGAGTTTGGGCTATGTTTGGATGGTTTGGTATTGATATGGCGATGCGTTTATAAACGTTACGTTGTCGAAATTTCGATAGAATTTGTTTGTTAATAAGATGTTAGAGGATGCAATGACCTAAGTTTTGATAGACCTTAGATTCTTAGTTTTGATATCAAGAAGAAATAGTCGTGTCGATGACTAAAGATGATTAATGTTCTTGTTTGGTCTTGATAGGCATTTATGTCGTTCTATGAGGATAAAATATGGATAAAGAAAGAAATGGAATTGGAAATTAGTTCCTTAGCTCTAAGGAACATCCAGGTGGGTATAAGTATTTTCTATAATATGCTTAAGCTTTTATATACTTTCAAATAATATGATATGCTTTTGCATGAAAAAGAATATGAGATTTTATGATAAGCATTTAATTGCATTGTTTTGAAAGTTGATTGACTTGCCAATGATTTGAGCATGAGCATAAGCATAATGCACTACCTATCCACGAAAAGAAAGAAAGAAAGAAATTACCGACGTCGGGTATGACCGTAGTTGAGATCCTTCGGGATCAACTCGGGTATGTGAAGTTAAAGTATGTTGAGGAGGAGGCCTACTCCTCGGATCAGCACAAAGAAAAATACGTGGATATGGGAAGGAAAAGAAAGATGCATGCAGACATGAAACATGCATATGCATATGATATGATGATATGATGATATAATGTAATGAGCATGCATGAACTGATTTTGAGAAGCATTATGCAGGTAATTTCAATAAAATCCCTGCATAAATTTATTTTATGGCAAGTCAAGAATATAGCCCTAAGGGCAATATTTTAAATGTTTTTGGCGTATACCCACTGAGTGCATTTTTGTACTCACGCCCTGCATATATTTCTAAATATGCAGGTTGAGCTGGAGAGAATGCTGGAATCGAATGATGCGCGAAGAAGCTTCTCTAAGTAATTTGATTCATGATAATATTGAGAATTTGTTAATGTTATTCATTTGATGTTCACATGTTTTGTTGCCCAGAGAATTATGTCTTCACACATAATTTTCAACCACACTTTCCGTTGACGAACTCTGGCCTTTATTTGTTATGTGTCCTGCTAGAACAAAATGATTATGTTCAACGCTCTGTTAAGGTTTAAATTGTTGATAAATTCTCAAAGTTTTCGAAGCTTGCTCAAATATATACATTCTTGATAGTGGTTATTTCGTTGTGATTATTGTCCTCAGTCGTTAATCTTCTTGTTTGATTCTTTATTGTTATTTGAGGATCATAAAATCATCATTCGTTCAACTTTATTTCATCTCTTAAACAATAAATATTCGACTCGTTATGATGAAAATTAATGTCATCTCTTCTCTTGACACATGTTTGAGCCATTGTTGTAAAAATTTTCTTCTTAACCCCAAGTCACGGCCTAATTACCTGATTAGGAAGTCGGGTCGTGACAAGCTTGCACTTAGACTTCACGAACCCCGTATTTAAGATATCGCACATCCATGAATTATTTATAGCGTTCAGTGCTTCAAATAATTAATCTCTTTAATTTCTTAAGTAGTACCACTCAACTTTATTATTGTACTTGAGATAACTCAATCCCTTCTTGGTGGTCTGCATACTAAAACGAGTAATCACAGTATCAATGTAAGATGCCTGAGATAAGCTCAACATTTTTCTCTTGCGATCTCGGAAACCTTGATCCCAAGAATATAAGCTACATCTCCTAAGTCTTTCATTTGAAACTGATCGGATAACCAACTCTTTACGTCCGATAACAACTTCACATTGTTGCCAAGTAGAAGGATGTCATCTACATAAAGTGCAAGAAATATCACGTCACCGTTGACCTCCAAACGACACACACAACTTTCGCTAGGCAACTGGGTAAATCCATAAGACTTTACCACCTCATCAAAGCGTAAGTTCCATGATCGGGAAGCTGGCTTGAGTCCATAAATGCACTTCTTAAGCTTCCATACTAGATGCTCTTCACCCTTCACCACATAACCTTCGGGTTGCTGCATATAGATGTCTCTACCTTCTTCAAGGTAACCGTTTAGAAAAGAGGTTTTAAAATCCATTTGCCAAACCTCAAAGTTTGGGTGAGCTGCTATGGCCAGAAGAATTCGATGGACTTGAGCATTGCTATAGGTGAAAAGGTCTCATCGAAATCGATGCCCTCAATCTGAGTGTACCCTTTCACCACAAGCCTGGTTTTAAAAGTCGAAATCTCTCCATCTGCATCTCTCTTCCTCTTGTATACCCACTTACTACCTATGGCTTCTTTGTCATCTGGTAGAGGTGTTTTCTCGTATACATACATAGCTGTTATGGACTCAATTTCTAAGTCCATTGCGGTGTGCCATGATCTTGCATCTGTGTCTTGTATCATCTCGTTGTATGTCCATGGGTCGATTACAGCCTGCGGACTTATTGTGGCGTTGGAAGAACAATGGTTGGGTTCGAATCCAAACCCAAGTAGAGAACGGGAAATCTGAATTCGTCCAGATGAAAACATTTCAAAGCGATTACAATGCGTAAATTAAATGAAGAACAATGACAATCTAATGTCTAGATGAATATAAATCAAAGCTAGAATGAGATTATGTGAAAAACTAGCAAAAACTGAATAAAATCATGCCGGAAAAGGTCGGAGGCGCAATGCACGCCTAGGGGTTATATATAGGCACATGACTGAAACCCTAATTCACACCCAACCGTCGCGCTTCGCGGCCTAGCTCACGGTCGCTAGCGCTGAGTTCGTAAGTCCTTCGATGCACTCGTGGCCTTGTTCGCGGTCGTTTGGTTTTGCCTCGCGGTCGCTAGCTCGGTTGCTAGTTTTTAGACAGTAGTTTTTTCGGAGTCTCTCGCGGGCAGGCTCTCGATCGCTTGGCTTTACCTCGCGACTGGCCTAGCGGTCGCTAGGTCGGTCGTTAGAAACTGTCCAGAATTTTTCTACCCGAGCTCATGGCTGGGCTAGCGGTCGCTAGGGTGGCCGCTAGCCCCTGTTCTTTTCCGTCTTTGGCTCGTGCTTCACTTCGTTCTTCGATTATCATCTAGAAAGCCTACAAAACACCAAAGAGGAACCCAAGAGCAGTATCTACCAAAAATAGTTAAAAGCATTAATTCAACTATATAAACGCACTTAAACTGATCTAAAATTATCTAAATAAAGCATGAATAAAGGAGTAAAAATGCGTTTATCAAACCCCCAAACTTGAAACATTGTTTGTCCTCAAACAAAAACAAAGACACAACGAAAGATCAACGAGCGTCAGCAAATGTGGTAGCTATAACAGGCCTCAGAAGTCTTTCAAATTTTAAAATCAACAGCACACATGACGACGTCAGTCAACTCGACAATGTACAATAATTGATAGCAAAAATCTTATTCAATTCAACACTCACATAGGCATGTGTATAATATAGTGTACGCTCAAACTCAGAAACAATTTAGGACGTGTATACACTCAAAGACCAATGCCATGCAAAATCTTACCATAAGCTTGTCGTTTCTCTAATATCTCCACCACATCAAATGCGTTCAAATTAGGATCAAAAAGGTCTTTTCATAGGTTGTAATGTAGGCATATTGGTTAAGGTAGGGTGATATATGGCTAAGTGACTCAAATACAACTCCAAACACTCTCATTTATACTTTCAACTCATATGGACTTTGTCCATTTCCCTTTTCTTCTCAACATGCTAAATTGACGTTCATGCACACTCAAGATACCTATCTTTGATTAATAAATCCCTTTATGCTCATATTATTCATAACATTTTTCTTTTTATTTTCTTTGTACTAGAGCTTATAGGGTCCATTCTTTTCCACAGAGGTACCATTCGTTATACATGAAACTCCAACTTCTCAATAGATTAAAAGGTTTTATTTAGAAATCTCATCTAACAAACTTATGATCAACATTGCAAGCAAGACACGCGTGTGGACGTTTACTCACAGTGCGTATCACTTTGTTTAGAGATCAAAAAGTGGAGGTCTTGACATCTTTAATTTTAAAAAATTTATATGTCGGGTTTCTTGCTTAGTCTTTTGTTTCAAAAGGTTTGTCTATGCAGATCACGTAATCCTAGCATGTCTTCTATAGAACTCAACATGTCAAACATGCTCGCAGAATTCTAAAACATGCTTCAAAACGCGATAAACCTAGCATGCTTGCTATGCGCATCCAATCACGAAAACATATTAAATGTTTATCTACGTAATTAAACATACATAGCATGCTTCTGCATAATTTAAACATCCACGACATGCTATGAACGATAAAATAAAATAAATTCGTTCATCGCGGCCCACTCGTGGGTCCTATACTTCCCTGCCTAATTTATAACATAAATTTGCAAAGTACATATCTTAAAAAAAATCTCGAAACGGGCCTCGCGTGCACGAGCACAAACCGAACACCTCAAAACTGGATTTGGGCCGAAAAATTTGAAAACTGGCCGGAACAGTGGAATGGGCCGGTCGGGTCAAAAATCTTGAACCGGGTCAAAAACAGGGTCTGGGCCAAAATTGGGCGGGCCGGGGCCGCCCAAGTGAAGCTGGCAGCGGCATAGGGCATAGCCCATGCGCACGCCCAGCACACTCCGCCGTCTTACCGCGCCTCGTCCTGCCTGGTCGAGCCGCGCCATCGCCCAGCCTGTCGACTCGAGCTGTCGAGGCATGCCGAGAATCGTCGCACGACTGGCGAGAGGCCTGCGCCGCCGCCGCCCGCCGCCGAGGCTGTCGGGAGTTCTTTGCCAGGAGGCTATAATATCCCGATTATTTGAAACTAGGTTACGATAATATAAGTAATTAATTTGGGTTTTTGTTTCGATAATCGAAACAGTAAATTATCGAAGCTCAATTTCGATTATCCATAATGCGAGAAGTTTCATATTATATCCATAAACAA
Source organism: Salvia rosmarinus (assembly GCA_036937905.1). Taxonomy (NCBI): domain Eukaryota; kingdom Viridiplantae; phylum Streptophyta; class Magnoliopsida; order Lamiales; family Lamiaceae; genus Salvia; species Salvia rosmarinus. The sequence continues at coordinate 46,829 of JAODLM010000545.1, forward strand.
TTAGTAAATTAAGGAATATATATATGTTATTCCTTCGAGAACGTTTTTCCAACGTCGATTAATTTTTGATAGTTAGTCTTACGTTATATTCTAAGTAACGATGCTTAAAATTTAATTCCATATTAACGAAGAACAAATAAGGTGTGTACGAATTTATTATTAACGTTTTTAAGACGATTCGAAAATTTTAGTATAATGTTTAAAGAATTACAATATTGAAAGTCCTATGATTATTTTATGAAACAAGAGCATTTTTTTTATATATTCCTTCTCTAAAATATTTTTATTTATTAAAGAAATGGAGATTGAACAATTAATTTCTATTTTTCTACAAGTGGTTCGAAAATTCCATCTTAGAACATAGAATTGTTCTTATTCATTTTTTTTATTTATATCATCACCTAAGACCTATATTATATCATATTACTATTAAATAGAAAAAATGGAGACATGTAGTATTTTCCTTCCATAACGGACGAAAATTGGTGCAAGTGTGAAAGAAAGAAAAAGTTTCATCTTTTGTTGAAAGTGATGTGTAATTATTTTGAAAATGAAAGGTATTTAATTTAGAGATAAGATGAGATGATTAATTAATAAGGTGATAAGTATTATTTGTTTGGTAGTAAGGGTGTGAAATTTTAAGAGATAAGATAGTGTATTTTGTTGATTTTTTTTGTTGATATTTTTTTAAAGCTTGATTAATGTCTTATATCATCAAAAAAAAATAAAATCACATCATTCTCTCATTTCAAGTGACCGAAACTTTGAGGAGAAAAAGGAGAGGGTTCTTTAAATTTTTCTCTTCAATTTTTAAGTTAGAAAATCGATTTCTTCGCTGATCGACTCCGATTAAATGGTTTGAAATTGTATAAGCTTCATAAATATACAAAAATATTAGAAATCAATCCATGAAAAATGAAGTTATATGCTTTTGTTATTTCATGTGAAATTTGAGAAATTTTGTTAAATGTTTAAGTTGTTAATTAAATATGTTATATGATGATTGTAAGTATATATTATGAATTTAGTACAAAGTTGAGCATGTTAAAAATTTCTTATTAAAGTTGTAGTAGCCCGAAAATCTTATAGTAATTATTAAAGCTTAATTAGGTATAATTAAGGGCTTAAAAGCTATTTAAGCTCTAAGAATTTATAAAATTCAATATAATGAAATATTAATCGGCATGAATCCAATTAATTTAGATTTGAACCTATGAGATTTGAAAATGTAGAGATTTATTAGAAATGAGTTTATTTGTGATAAAAAGTGAATTATGTGAAATAAATGAATTATTATGATATGTGTAAATAAAAAATGTTATAAATTAGAAATTTAGCTACAAAATGCCTTAATTATTTTTATATGGATAATTTATTATAAAATGGAATGAATTATCATTCAAGCTATTAATTTATTTGAATAAATTTATTTTTAGCAATATTTAGTGATAAAAGAAAATTTTGATATTATTTTCGAAAATTGAGAAGTATTAAGGTAATGAATTAAATTTTGTTATATAAAATGATTTAAATTATGCTATATGAATCTAAATTAAATTATGAATATAAGTTGTATTAGGTCTTATAATTTAATTGAGATATGATAGTATTAATTAAATTATATTAAGGTATGGAATTAGTAAGAATTGAGGTGCAATTATAATTTATTGAAATTAGTGTAATATACCCTTGAAATTAAAACTAAATACACATTAAATTATAATTAGATTTCTAGAAGTATAATACACATAATATATCTTCTTCCACCCTCATTTCTCTCCCAACTCTCGGCACTCACACACTCACACACACACAAAAATTTTCTCTTCAAGTTTAATCCATACTTAAGTGGGAATTTAGTGATATTTCACTCTAAGCAAGGTAATTCCTTTATTCAAGCACAATTTTTATGAATTAAGTTGATAAATATAATGTTCTATGACCTTGTAATTTTCGAACTTTATGAACTTGTGATTATGATGGATTTGTTTAATTTTTGTTATGTTTATTGATTTAATTATGTTTATGAAGCTTGATTAACATATACTATGGTTTTAATTTGTTTAAATTCATGAAGATTAAAAATTCAAGAATTATACCTAAACCCTAATTTTTATAGATGGAGCATATGTTATGATATGATAGAATTAAGCTTAGATATATGCTTAGGGATGATTATAAACATCATATAAATGAAGAAATTAAAAGTTAAATCATGCTTGTGAAAATTCCAAAATTTTCGAAACATATAGGTTGGATGAACTTGAGGATTTTGATTTTTATTGATGAATTTGACATGATATTTATGCTTAGGAATATAAATAATGCATAGAATGAATTTATGAGAATTTAATTCAAACATATACTAATAACCTCAAATTTTCGAAAATGAAGGGTATTTCAAGAACTTTGATTTCTTGATTTTATTTGATGTATTTAAGTTGATATTTGAGATCTATGATAAAAATAATGCTTAAATAGAATTTATGGGAATTTTTGAACATAGGTATCAAAAGTTAGAAAAATTAAAGTTTAGATCAAAGCTATATTTATATGTGATATACTTGATCTATGATTGAATGGTTCATGAATACATGATCATTGATGTTAATTGAGTATAATTATAAGATAGTTAATGTTTAATGGGTTGTAGATATTAAAAATGTTGAAATGTATATATATAGCTAACAAAAGGGCCTTAGGCGATTAATATTGAAAGGAATAATATTAATCTTGTTTAAGGTTCTTAAATGTATGTTTGAGCATGTAATGATAATATTGGAGAGTTTGGGATGATATTGGAGTAGTTTGGTGTGTTTGGGCTATACATATTATAGATGTTACTCTGCCGAAATTTCGGTAGAATTTGATATTAATAAGACGTTTTAGATTTTAATTGATCACTAATGATATATATTTAAATTAGTAAGGAAGATTACTAAATTCAATAATAATTTTATGTTATAAGGATCAAGCAAGGAAATCGGAAGTAAGAGCGAGGAAGCGAACTGTTAGATTAAGCGTCGTCGGTGGGTCATGCGTTCCAAAATTTATTTTGAAGCAAAACCTATGACATTTTATGAGTTTGTTTTATTATGACAACATTTTAATCACCACATGTTGATTATGTTAAAATGAATGTTTTACCACATTGTGGGTATGACGGCGATGTACCTATCTACGGTAGGAAAATGTTATATACTATGCACAGGTAGATGGCTGTGAGCTTGCACATGTAGGCCGGCCATGGTACTGGGGAGGAGGCCAACTTTTCTTTACCGAATGACGTAGATAGGGTATGACCGTAGTTGTGATCCTTCGGGACCATGTCACGACCCCATTCCGGACCAACCCGGACTGGAGGGCGACTAATACTAGGAGTAGTATTTTAGGGGATTACACGGGTAAAATAAAAAAATGCATAAGAATAAACTAACATGCTTGAGCAGAATATAAGGTGATGTTATAATGTTTTTGAAAAAGGTTTAGGCCATCGGACCCCAAAACTTGGCCTGATCCTGTAATATTCCAAAGAAAGCGAATATACGATTACGGTGATTCGAGCCGTAATTAGGGTTTCTTGTGTATTAACTTTTACGACATCGAATCTTGTGACTTGATACGATATCGTTATAACGAATTCCTTTTCATAATTGATAAGGATTGTGAATTAAAGGATTGAAATATTACGAAATGATTCGTCGATATTTTAAGCGTCAAACGTGTCGAGCGTCGACTTTTCATGAAAATTTCGGGCGGTGAAGCTTGGAATTAATTTCCATCTTAATTCCTTTGTTAAATGGAATATATTTACTTAGTAAGTATGAACTTCTGCGACCATTTGAGATGAGTCGATTTCGAATGTTTTGAGGCGTTTTGAGCGTTAACGTCTGAGACGTTTTGAAAAATGAGTTTAATGCTCGGGAAATTATAATAATTAATTTCCTATTATTATTTTCTATAATTACAGTATTAATGATTATTAAAATCAATATTTGAGTATTAAACTCGATATTTCTTATTTATATTTGAAAACCCTAATCTTATAAATAAGGGTTTTATCACATGAAATGATACCATTAAATTATCCTATGGTATCTAAACTTTATAATATGATATATATGAATAATATTAAGCATTAAATCAGATTTTCAGCCATAAAAATCGAAGGATTCAGTTTTTATAAAATTTAAACCCAAACTTGCGAAATTAGGGTTTTAATTCATGAAATGTGTAATTATTATATCCTATGCTATTATTTAAGATCTCAATCATATATTATGATATATATGTGTATATTTGGGACGAAAATTACATGAGTATCAATAATAGGTGTAATTTATATTTTTAATCCTATTTTTCTAATTTTCGATCGGTAATAGCAATTTGTGCATATATTATGTTTTAATTATTTTTATGGCATGTATTATATATCTATGAACTATACTATGATTAATACATATATTATGTGTAATTAGAAATTAAAAACAGCCCCTAAATCACCCCCCCATGCGCCGGCCCCTTCACCCATGCACAATAATTTCACTTTGAAATTGCCTAATACATGAATAGCTCCTAAACACTCTTGATCATCACATACCACTCCCCAAAAATGTGCTGCAGATTTTGTTCCTTTTGGTTGTAAAATCGAGTGTGAGAGAGGAGATAGGTATAGGAAGGACTCTTACACTTCTTCACTCATTATCCTTTGAAACACTTCAAACACACAAAACACTCTCTATTCTCTCCCAAATTCTGCTCCTAAGAACCGAGAGCAACACCTCTCATTTCTAAAAATTTTCTCTTCTATTCTCTTCTTCATTCCTTCACCAAGGTTGATACTAGCATTGTCCTTGTGATTCAACACCATTCCTAAGGTGTCATGGACATTAGCACCGATTTCCTCTCCATTTATTCAAGAAAAATCGAAAACTGTTTTGATGTGTAGGTGTGTTTCGAAAGTTTTGTATAGATATACATATATGTTTAAGTGTTCTTGAGCATGAGCTATGGTTATATTTATGTTCTTGTTGATTTCATTTTAAAAATATGAGTATGAATATGAGATGTTGTATATGAAATGTTTGTAAGGATTTAGCTTGTATAACTATGATTTTCGAAACCATAGGTTATATTTGAAATAATTTTCGAAAACTATAGAAAAATGGAATGGTGATGACCGAATGTTCTTAGGTGTTTTTAGCTTTGATTATTGTTATATAATGTGGTTAGAACACATAGGAATGTGTTTGACAAATTTTTTTTTTTTTCAAAAACCCTAGCTTAAATCTCATAAATACCGTGAACAATGTATGCATGTACATTAATGTATAATTTTTATTTCAAACTTGTAATGGTGTAGTAATGCTTTAGAACCTTGATTATATGTCCTATGATTTAATTAGAATTTTTGAAAATCATATACTTTATTTCTCAAAAATACCGTGAACCATATAGTTGTATATGTTGGTGTATGATTTTATTTTTGAACATGCAATGGTGTATTAATGCTTTAGTATATTGTTTATACATTGTGTGAAATTATTAGAATTTTGAAAATCAAATACCATTTTATTCAAAAAAGCCGAGAGCTTGTAGCTCCATATGGTGATGATTCAAATGGTTTTGGTTGATGTTATGATGTTACAATGTTATAATATAATGTTTATTGATATTGGAAATTATTTAGAATTTTTAGAAATTGTTTACTATTTATTTGGTAATTATCCTATAATTACCGTGTGCAATATTGTTATATATATAGAAATAAATAGTTATGATGAACTATGGGTTATGAAAATATTATATACTGATGTTGGGACATTATAATAGGTATATATCAATTTTGGAAATTTTTGGATGATTATTCCTATTTATTGGAATTACCGTAAATATTTATATATGTATATATATAAATAAATAGCAAACAGCACTATATGAATTTAATAAATTCATATTCTGGACCATAGTGTATAATAATACACTATATTAATTTAGAAAATTTTTCAAGGGTCGTTTGCTATTTTTAGGACAATTATCGAAAATTTCGATAATTAATAAGGATATTAAATCCTTTTAAAACTGTTTAATTATAAATTTTTGGTAAAATAATATTCTGGACAGTTTTCAAATGTTACAAAATTTTATAAACATAGATTGCTATGTTTGAGACGAACGTTCATTTTGTAACGTTTTAAAAACAAAATACGCTTTTAATTATAAAAGAATTATTAAAATGCGAAAATAATTATAAGTCTTTGATTTACAAGATAAATGGGAATAGGACTTCGTTTTCAAATCGATTAAATTCGATTTATAAAGCAAAATAGTAAGAAATTACTATTTAAAAGTCAAAATCATTGACTTTGTTGACCGATGTTGACTTCGTTGACTTTTCGCGTCAAGCGTGCGATTATCGTTTATAAATCGTCAATACGCGTAAGGTATACTAATTGAGTATAATACCTTATTAGTAAGAAAGGATTTCATAAATGAAATCCATATATCGAAAACGTACTTATCGTTGAGCGTATCTCGGCGAGCGAGAAAAGTCGATCGTATCACGTATTAGCGGCGTATTGAATTCACTAAGGAATTCAGTCTCACATCGATATGAAATATCAAAGTTATCTTAAGTTTTCGAGTCTCGATAGACTTGAGCGACGTACTAAAGCCTCGCTTTTCGTAAAGGTGTGAGCGCTTGACGCAACGACGGGATTTTGAATGACGATCGAACTAGGACTTTACAACGAACCGTAGTCCGGTGGGCTTTCCTTCTTATCTCTAAAGTGGGCTTCTTACCTTCAAAATGTGGGCCTTTTCTTACCCCACTAAAACGTGACTTTCTTGTTATATCAAATGAGTTTATTTACAAAGACTTATCCTACAACCGTTTAACAAATGTTTTACTACATTACCGCGAAAATATTTCGTTTTGTGTATGGATCCTATCTGTTATGCCGGGTAGAAATTTGTGGAGATAGTTGGAACTATTATATCAATTGTTGTGGTAGCACCCAACTTTTTAATGTCGGGTCCCGTCTTGGGATGATAAATGCACAGCTAGGATTGGCGTGAAGGTTGGAACTATACCGTGTTAACATATGCTTGCAGAGAGTGATGTGTCTTTATGCGGGATTACGGCGTCACGGCGTCGTAGATGGGAGGCCTCCTCTCGGCGTTTATTTAAATATTTATTATTATGTATTGTGACTATGAGATACGGACCATACACACGAAGAAAATGCTGGCGGGGCTATGTTTCTGTTGAAAATGATTTGGTAAGCCTGAGGCATTTTAACTAAAACCACTGTGACTTACTCGATATTGGCGGCGAATCCAAATATCATCAAATGTTTTCGGCATAAGTCCACCGAGTGCAATTTCTTGTACTTAGCCCATGTTTGTTTTAAATGTGCGAGTTGAGCTCGATAGTGATGATGGGGGATGTGTTGAGGAGTCTAGTGTCCTTGCCGATTTACTTGAATGTTTGGGTTATACCTTGAATGCATATCGTCATATATGTATTCACACACTTTCATTGCTATACTCGAACTCCTTTACTTATGTTTTATGTTATGAACTATCGAGGCCCATCGGATCGGGCCAGTTTTGGGGTCCGATGGCTAAACCTTTTCAAAAACATTATAACATCACCTTATATTACGCTCGAGCATGTTAGTTTATTCTTATGCATTTTTATTTTACCCGTAATCCCCTAAAATACTACTCCTAGTATTAGTCGCCTCCAGGTTCGGGTTGGTCGAAATGGGGTCGGTAACAGTGGTATCGAGGGCTTTGCTCTTTGAAAACCTAAGACCCTTTATTCTAAGTCTAGATCGAGTCACCGGACTTCTAGAAACCTCTTGACTCCTCTCAACACTCCATCACATCGAGCTCAACCGGAAAAAGGTAGCGCATTCTTTCTCAAACTCATGAAATGGAAAACTTACATGATGAGCAAGTTAGAGGAACTTTGAGAAATATTATTCTTATGAAAATTTTTGAAGTTGAGAAAAAAACTCTTTCAAAACTTTTTTTAGCGATGCAATTGCTCGAGTAATGAGATGGAAGTGTATGGTAGTATCAAGTCGAGCGATCAACATGAAACGAGCAATTCATTTTAATATGTATATGAGTTGGTCATGACTATCTTTTGAAATCATGCTTCCAAATTTGCAAATAAAACTTTACTTTCCGACTTTCAAATCTTATTTATGATGAATGATATGTTATCATGAGAAACTTAGACTCTAAGGAGCATGCCCGTATCGTGAAAGAGCGTAGAAATCGAACTTCTTTTCCTTATGCGAACAAAAGAGCGATGGGAAGAATGAAAGTAATGATACCCTTGAGCACGGACGATGGAAGGCGAGCGAGAAGGACGAATCGAGGCGACCCCGACCTTTAAAATTTGAATGGCGTCGGCACTCCATCATCACTTGACACAAGTGACCAGCAACACAAATCACGACATGGACGTCACTTACGACTTCAGGATGTGCAGCCTCGACTTAAGAACCCGAAGATGATAGGCGTATTACGTCGACATACACCTTGATTGATATTTTTACACAATCGCGCAAATTTCCTGCACTGCGCGGTAGATTTGTTTTAGCTAGATCTCCTCGTTAGGACTCCGATTTACATGGTTTGCACCTCGTACTCTAACGCACTGATCTTCATTTGTTATGAAGAACAGAATCCCTTATTCTGTCTCCAGAATACGATAGAGTCTGTTAAACTCTAGCGTAAGTGTGTGATATAAGACAAGGGTCTCGTAGTGTATGTTAAGATATCATTAGCTATATGTATATGTTTGGATAAGACTAAGAAAGTAAGTTGTGATATATATTGTACATTATGATGATGCCTACCTTATAGAATTGTTAGTTCTAGCCTAGTTGCTCCTCGTTATGCTATCCTTTCTATTTTAAGATGACGATAGTTGGCTTACGTTAGTTTTCTTTTCCTTTTACCGTGGCGGATGGAGGAGATGCGCTATATCGCTAGGAGGAGGTGGGACCTCATGCCCTTGAGGAGTTGATCTTGCACCTATAGGGAAAGTTGGATGTCTTGTAGGGAAGACTGAGGAGAGTTTACGCGTACTACCTTCGGTTGTGGAGGGCCTTGAGAGCTTGGGCGCAACCGACTACGATGGCATCAAGAGACTCTAGCTATACTCCCTTGTACAGGATGGTTATGCCCAAGAGGTATCGGAGACTACATCTATCGCATTCCAGGGTTATGATTTGATTGGGGATGCGCTGGGTTCGTGAGTCACCCGACTTCGTGTACAAGATATCTATGGAGCCGCACCGATGGGACCTATCTCCTCCACGGGAGTACACTTGGCGTGATGAGTCGCCAGGGTGTACCTTGAGGTTAAGGCAGGTTGATCGGTGATACCCACATGCATCGAGTGGACGAGGTAGGATGTCTGAGGTGGATAGGCGGCCACGCCAGAGCCTTGGGAGAGCCCGTGTTGCCACCGGCGGCTTTTGGACACCAAGACGTCGCCACTACCGCCCCTACCACTGCATCCGATCCACCACCACCAAGGCGAAGAGCCCTTCCGCGGGACAGCACGGATGAGGTATTAGATACCTTCCACAGATATGACCCGACCCGGTATGCTACGGTCCGATCCGCCACAACTATGACTTATCTGGCGCGGATAACTTTGGACCCTACGCGACATACCGATGATGGAAAACAGCGGTGCGGGACCATCCAGTGCGACCTCGTGAGGGCGATTGGATGAGGAAGGCGACTCGAAGAGGAAGACCACGAGGAAGGCAGCGGAGTAGGAAGGAAACTCTTGGAGACCTTAGGCGATGTTTAATTAGAATCTGTTTCGTTTTGACTAGCATGTGCTAGCTTTTCCTTTATTTCAATACCATGGTTACAGGACTCGGATTTTGCTCTTGGCGTATGGGCCCAAACCTTGTTATTTCAATTTTCTATGATTCTCGATGTTAGACATCCTGTTTGACAAACCTTGGTTATCTATCCACATATATTTTGACCCAGTGGGGCCTTTTGGTGGCGATTGTCTATCTATGGATGAATTGTTTTACTTTTATATCGCTTTAAAAAAGCTATGAAAACCTATTTTGTTAAGTGCTAGCGTTTAATAATTAACGATGGTATGTTTTATATAGCGAATGCCTCAGAAGAAACCCGAGAAAGAGAACCCAGGTCGAGGAAGACTGGAGGAAGGGTAGAATCACTGAACAAGAACCGAAGATAATCCCCAACCACCGCCTCCACCTCAACCCGATCGCGGGATCGAAGAGCTATTCTTGAGGCAAAACCCTCCTGTTTTTAACGGAAGGGAGCCGGAAGAGGCGAACAATGGGTTAGGGCCATTGAGCAGATTTTCACTTTCCTAAGGTGCAGGCACGGAAAGGATGTCGTGTTACTTTCGACTCGTCGGACCAGTGACACGGTGGGAGGCCGGAAGAAGACCTTCTGTTGAACAACTAGAAGAGTTCTCGTGGGAGGATTTCGAGAAAGTGTCGAAAAGTATATCCCAAAAGTTATAGGGAAAAAGAGGCGAATTTTTCTGCTAAAACAAGAAAAATTATCCGTAACAGGCTACGATCGCACTTTACTGCGAGGCGTCGAGATATCTTGTGGGATCTAGTAGACACCGACTTGAAGATGTCGGAAAAGTTGAGCGAGGGCTAAGAATGGAGATCGCATGTCTCTTGCCGACCATGGAGACCTATCTTACAGAAGCTCTAGCACGAGCTTTGGATATTGAAGCGACTATGGCGAGAATAAGATAGTGTCGTCTCGGGCTGAGTAGTCGGATAAGGGAAAAGGGAACTGGGAGCCCAACCGCGAAATAACAACACTACGGAGAAACAAGTCATGGCCGTGGCAAAGAAACCCGCGGCGGGGACAAAGGCTGGAAGAAGCGGCTCGTGCTCCCGGCAGGGGACCACAGGACGGTCGAGGGCACCTCAATGCCCTAGATGCCATAGAGCACACGGGGGTGTGTGCACGGCAAGCGTGGTAGGCTGTTACAAATGCGGGGTGAGCGGGCATTACGCCAACAATTGCCCGTGTCACGTTGGGATGGGCCGAACCAGCCAAGGCGATGCTCGGCCGTTGAGGCTATCTGACTTCCCCAACCACGGCGGTTCCGGCCCCAACCCCGGCAACTCCGGTGGCAAACACCGGCCTCACAACAACAACTCCGGCCGGCGCGCGGTGGCGGCCGCCACAACAACAAATCCCGCAGCAGCGGTGGCGGCACCGCCCACAACAACGGCGGGCGGCAACCACCGCGCCAGCGCCGGCGGCAGCAAGGTCGAGCAACAACCGCCAAATCAGCGGGACCAGCGCCCGTCGGCCTCGGCCGGCTCGGGCGAGCTACGCCTGCGGCAGGCGAGCGAAGCGAGAACGAGGAAACTTGGCGGTATGGGAGTTCTCCTCAACCTACTGTTATAGTCTTTGTTCGATACGGGTGCTTGCATTCTTTTATTGTAAAATCATCGTGAAATCTGAGCGCAGGTGCGAAAAATCAAGCGGGATATGAGAATCTCGCCGCTATAGGAGGATTATGACCGTTACCCACTTTTGCTCGAACCTAGAATTGACATTAGGATCACTTAAGGTTACGGCTAACGATCTAAACATAATACCCATGGACGATGTAGACATAATCCTAGGAATGGGTGGTTAGCTAGGAATCATTCCACGATTCTCTGTAAGGAAAGGAAAATTTCGTTTCACTTTCGGGACAAAAGCTACGCATTTCCATGGGATCGGCATGGGAAGAAGAGTGCCAATAGTGTCGACACTACAAGCTGGGAGGATGATGAACCCGAGAAGGGATGCCATGCGTTCCTTGTTTATTTAAATGATGAAGATAAACACGAAGCACGGGTAGAAGACATTGAAGTTGTCGAGAGAGTTTCGGACGTATTTCCGAAAATGCCGGGACTACCTCTAATAGACAAGCTGGGTTTACCATCGACTTGGAGCCGGATCAGCCCGGTGTCGAAGGCGCCTATAGGATGGCCCCAAAGAGCTAGAAGAGCTGAAAATCCAAATCGAGAACACGGATCCAGGGATTCATTAGGCAGTGTTTCACCTTGGGGAGCACTGTTTTGTTTGTTAAGAAGAAGGATGGTTCTTTGAGGATGTGCATCGATTATAGAGAACTAAATAAGATGACACTAAAGAACAAATACCCTTTACCGAATTGATGACTGTTTGATCAATTGCGAGGCGGGTGTATTCTCGAAGATTGATCTTAAGTCGGATACCACCAACTGAAAATACGGCTGAAGATGTCTGAAGGCGCATTAGAACGAGATATGGCCACTATGAGTTCATAGTTATGCCATTCGGATTAACGATGCCAGCCGTGTTCATGGACCTCATGAGCAGAATATTTCATCCATTTTTGGATAAGTTTGTTTTGGTCTTCATAGATGACATCCTTATTTATTCAAAGAATGAAGAGGATCATAAGGAACATCTGAGAACGGTTTGCAAACCTTGAGAATGAAAGACTCTTTGCTAAGTTTAGCAAATGCGGTTTTAGTGAAGGAAGTTATGTTCCTTGGACACATTGTGTCTGTTGAAGGTATAAAGTAGATCGGCCAAGTAGAGGCCGTGCGAGAATGGAAATCACCTAAAACCACGACACGAAATTAGAAGCTTCCTAGGATTAGGTGGCTACTATAGGAGATTCATCGAAGGATTCTCAAGATTGCAAGGCCAATAACTTGACTACTCGGGAAGGAATCAAGTTCAATTGGACGGAGCGAGTGCGAGATGAGTTTCCAATACTCGAAAATTGACCGATGCAGTTCTAGCGGGTCGAAGCGACAAGGGGTATGTGGTCTATCAAGCGCGTCTAAGGCTGGGGTGGGTTGTGTTTGATGCACGAAGGAAAAGTGATAACTTCGCATCTCGACAACTCGGACCCCAGGTGAACTACTGACCCAGCGATTTGGAATTAGCGGTATGGTTCGTACCCTAAAATTTGGAACACCGTCTACATGGTGTGAGATGTGAGATCTTCACGGATCGTAAAAGTTTGAAGTATTTCTTGAACAAAGAGATCTGAACATGAGACAAAGAAGATGGCTAGAATTAGTAAAGGATTCTGTTGTGGTATTAACTATCACCGGGCGAGGCGAATGTGGTGGTGGCGCTTGGTCGTAAAACCATACTGATTAGGATGTCTCTTTGTATGAGAGGAAAAACTCGTTGAAGAGTTTGGCGGGATGAAGATTGAACTAGTTGAGCCACCCGAACAATCGTGAGTGCATGTCGCTACACTCTCGCGACCTCGATCTAAGAAGAGAATTGTCGAGAGGAAAGGATTGAGAAAAGTTGGAAAAGATCAAGAAAGACTAAGGTCTACGAAGGATTGAGAATTTCAGGGGCGGATAGCATGTTATTGTTTGAGGGTAGGATATCGTTCACGACAGCGAGCTTGAGCGAAATCATGAGTGAGGCTCGCGATACACCCTACACGCCCACCGGGTAGTCTAAGATGTACCGGACACGAAGGAAAATTTTTGGTGGGAAGGCATGAAGCGAGACATAAACTTCCATTAGTAGCATTTGTCTTGTTTGCCCGACAAGTGAAGGCTTTACACCAACGACCCTATGGGAAGTTCTGCCGTTGGAAATCCCGAATGGAAGTGGGACGATATAACGATGGATTCGTTACAAGCTTACCCAAATCAATCGAAGAGAAACACGACCGTATGGGTAATTGTGGATGAAACACCAAAGTGCTCACTTTTACCTATTGAAGCACTTATGGATCGATAAGTTGGCCCGTTTGTATGTTAAGGAAATTATGCGACTACATGGGTGCGAAATCTATTACCTCGATCGAGACTCGAGTTCACATCCGGTTTTGGATTAGCTTGCGAGAAGGCTGAGTGCAGTTAAACTTCGATCTGACATTCCACCCACAAAACCGATGGACAATGGAGAGAGCGATCAAGCTAGAAGATATGCTTAGAAGCTGTAATTTTGGATCGAGGTGCAAGATGGGAAGATATTTTACCTCACGATTGAATTTGCTTACAACAACGATTATCAGCGGCGATCGGCATGGCCCCACACGAAGCCTTGTATGGCAAAAGTGTAGATCACCACTTTATTGGGATGAAGTCGGTGAGAGAAAAGTCGTAGGGCACGATGCGGTGGGTGAAATGATCGAAATCGTTCGACAAATTAGGATAAGGATAAAAGGGCTCGGGGACAGACCAAATCTTCTGTTGTCTGGCGTGGTCGAAACTACGGTTTGAGGATGGAGCAAAGTATTTCTTAAGGTCTCTCCGTCAAAGGGATTGTCGGTTTGGCACGAAAGGAAAGCTTAGACCCGTTACATAGGACCTTATGAGATCTAGAAAGGATAGGTCCGGTGGCTTATAGGTTGGCTCTTCAGCGAACTAGAAATGTCCGTAATGTTTTCCCGTCTCACATTTCAAAATCGTCCACGACCAAAGCACGTGATTCGTCAGGCGGCGTGATCCTCGAGCGGACATGAGCTATAAGGAAGAACCATGACCATACTTGACCACAAAGTTCACAACTACAGAGCAAGTCGATTAGTTAGTAAAAGTGTTGTGGAACACCACGGACGAAGAAGCCACGTGAGAACTTGAAGAAGCAATGAAGGAAAAGTACCGACTTATTTTTCTAAAGGTATACAAATTTCGGGCGAAATTTAATTGTGACTTAGCCTCGTGACGTTTGTTTTAAACGTGCGCGTTGACCGATGATGACGACGCGATGATGAGTGAGTCCGTGGCAACCCCTAATCGATTTATTTAGCACTCGTTATACTCATACATACTGCCAATGTATTCACACACCTCCGTCACGCTTATACCCAAACCCTTTATTTATGCTTTATGTTATAAACCATCGAGGTCCATCGGATTGCCTAATCTCCCATTTCGGACCAACCCGAACTCGAGGGCTTACTAATACTAGGAGTAGTATTTTGGGATTACACGGTAAAATAAAAATGCATAAGAATAAACCAACATGCTTCGGAGCAATATGCTGATGTTATAATGTTTTTGAAAAGGTTTAGCCATCGGACCAAAACTGGCCCGATCCGATGGGCCTTGATAGTTCATAACATAAAACATAAGTAAAGGAGTTGAGTATAGCTGAAAGTGGTGAATACATATAGATATATGCATTCAGGTATAACCCAAACATTCAAGTAAATCGCGACACACAGACTCCTCAACACATCCCCATCATCACTATCGAGCTCAACCGCAATTTAAAACAAACATGCGTGGGCACAAGAAATTGCACTCAGGACTTATGCGAAAACATTTGAGATATTTGATTACGCCAATATCGAGTAAGTCACAGGGTTTTAGTTAAAATGCCTCAGGCTTACCAAATCATTTTCAACAGAACATAGCCCGCCGCATTTTCGTGTATGGTCCGTATCTCATAGTCACATACATAATAATAAATATTTAAATAAACGCCGAGGAGGCCTCCCATTACGACGCCGATCGCCGAATCCCGCAAAGACACAATCACTCGCAAAGATATGTTAACAGATAGTTCCAACCTTCACGCCAATCCTAGCTGATTTATCATCCCAAGACAGACCCGACATTAAAAAGGTTGGGTGCTACCACAACAATTGATATAATAGTTCCAACCATCTCCACAACCCTACCCGGCATAACAGATAGGATCCATACACAAAACGAAATATTTTCGGTGTAATAGTAAAACATTTGTTAAACAACATGTAGGATAAGTGTAAATAAACTCATTGATATAACAAGAAGTCACGCTTTAGTGGGTAAGAAAAGGCCCACATTTTGAAGGTAAGAAGCCCACTTTAGAGATAAGAAGGAAAGCCCACCGACTACTTGCTCGCGTAAAGTCCTCAGTTCGATCGCTCGTCAAAATCCCGTCGGCTTCAAGGCCCACCTTTACGAAAAGCGGGCTTTAGTACGTCCCAAGTCTATCGAGACTCTAAAACTTAAGATAACTTTGATATTTCATATCGATGTGAGACCTAATTCTTAGTGAATTCAATATCGCTAATACGATACGATCGACTTTTCTCGCTCCTCGAGATACGCTCAACGATAAGCACGCTCGAATATGGATTTCATTTATGAAATCCTTACTAATAAGGTATTATACTCAATTAGTATACCTTACGCCGATTGACGATTTATAAACGATAATCGCACGTCTTCGAAAAGTCAACAAGTCAACATCGTCAACAAAGTCAAGATTTCGACTTTTAAATAGTAATTTCACTATTTTGCTTTATAAATCGAATTTAATCGATTTGAAAACGAAGTCCTATTCCCATTTATCTTGTAAATCAAAGACTTATAATTATTTCGTGATTTTAATAATTTTTATAATTAAAAAGCGATTTTGGTTTTTAAAACGCTAAAGAACGCTCGTCTCAAACATAGCAATCTATGTTTATAAAATTTTGTAACATTTGAAAACTGTCCAGAATATTATTTTACCAAAAATTTATAATTAAATCTTTAAAAAGGATTTAATATCCTTATTAATTATCAAATTTTCGATAATTGTCCTAAAAATAGCAAACCAATTTGAAAAATTTTCTAAATTAATATAGTGTATTATTATACACTATGGTCCAGAATATGAATTTATTAAATTCATATAGTGTTGTTTTTATTTATTTATATATACATATATAAATATTTACGTAATTCCAATAAATAGGAATAATCATCCAAAATTTCCAAAATTGATATATACCTATTATAATGTCCCAACATCAGTATATAATATTTTCATAACCCATAGTTCATCATAACTATTTATTTCTATATATATAATATTGCACACGTAATTATAGGATAATTACCAAATAAATAGTAAACAATTTCTAAAAATTCTAAATAATTTCCAATATCAATAAACATTATATTATAACATTGTAACATCATAACATCAACCAAAACCATTTGAATCATCACCATATGGAGCTACAAGCTCGCTTTTGAATAAAATGGTATTTGATTTTCAAAATTCTAATAATTTCACACAATGTATAAACAATATACTAAAGCATTAATACACCATGCATGTTCAAAAATAAAATCATACACCAACATATACAACTATATGGTTCACGGTATTTTGAGAAATAAAGTATATGATTTTCAAAATTCTAATTAAATCATAGACATATAATCGGTTCTAAAGCATTACTACACCATTACAAGTTTGAAATAAAAATTATACATTAATGTACATGCATACATTGTTCACTATTTATGAGATTTAAGTGTGGTTTTGAAAAAAAAATTTGTCAAACACATTCCTAGTGTTCTAACCACATTATATAACAATAATCAAAGCTAAAACACCTAAGAACATTCGTCATCACCATTCCATTTTTCTATAGTTTTAAAATTATTTCAAATATAACCTATGGTTTCGAAAATCATAGTTATACAAGCTAAATCCTTACAAACATTTCATATACAACATCTCATATTCATACTCATATTTTAAAATGAAATCAACAAGAACATAAATATAACCATAGCTCATGCTCAAGAACACTTAAACATATATGTATATCTATACAAAACTTTCAAACACACCTACACATCAAAAACTGTTTTCGAATAAACGGAGAGGAAATCGTGCTAATGTCCATGACACCTTAGGAATGGTGTCAATCACAAGGACAATGCTAGTATCAACCTTGAAGGAAGAAGAAGAGAATAGAAGAGAAAATTTTTAGAAATGAGAGGGTTGCTCCTGCCTAGAGCGAATTTGGGAGAGAATAGAGTGTTTTTGGGTTCAAGTGTCTGGATAATGAGAGAAGTGTAAGAGTCCTTCCTATACCTATCTCCCTCTCACACATTTTTACAACCAAAAGGAACAAAATCTGCAGCACATTTTGGGAGTGGTATGTGATGATCAAGAGTGTTTAGAGTTATTCATGTATCAAGCAATTTCAAAAGTGAAATTATTGTGATGTAGGGGTCAAGATGGGGTGATTTAGGGCTGTTTTTAATTTCTAATTACACATAATATATGTATTAATCATAGTATAGTTCATAGATATATAATACATGCCATAAAAATAATTAAAACATAATATATGCACAAATTATTATCGATCGAAAATTAGAAAATAGGATTAAAATATAAATTACACCTATTATTGATACTCATGTAATTTTCGTCCCAAATATACACATATATATCATAATATATGATTGAGATCTTAAATAATAGCATAGGATATAATTATTATATTTCATTTAATTTAAACCCCTAATTGCAAGTTTGGGTTTAAATTTTATAAAACTGAATCCTTCGATTTTATGGCTGAAAATCTGATTTAATGCTTAATATTATTCATATATATCATATTATAAAGTTTAGATACCATAGATAATTTAATGGTATCATTTCAGTGATAAAACCCTTATTTATAAGATTAGGGTTTTCAAATCAGAATAAGAAATATCAGTTTTAATACTCAAATATTGATTTTAATAATCATTAATACTGTAATTATAGAAAATAATAATAGGAAATTAATTATTATAATTTCCCAGCATTAAACTCATTTTTCAAACGCCTCAGACGTTAACGCTCAAAACGCCTCAAAACCTCAAATCGACTCATCTCAAAATGGTCGCAGAAGTTCATACTTACTAAGTAAATATATTCCATTTAACAAAGGAATTAAGATGGAAATTAATTCCAAGCTTCACGCCGAAATTTTCATGAAAAGTCGACGCTCGACACGCGTGACGCTTAAAAATATCGATAATCATTTCGTAATATTTCAATCCTTTAATTCACAATCCTTATCAATTATGAAAAGGAATTCGATAACGATATCGATCGAAGTCACAAGATTCGATGTCGAAAAAGTTAACACACAAGAAACCCTAATTACGCCTGTAATACCGTAATCGATATTCGCTTCTTCGAATATTACATTCCACCCTGACACGAAA
>JAODLM010000394.1:0-103644 GCA_036937905.1 Salvia rosmarinus
TGTTTTTATAGAGGTATACAAATTTCGGACGGAATTTCTTTAAGGGGGTGGAATGTAATATTCCAAAGAACGAACGATATTTACTAGATTTTAAACCCAGAATTGTGGCTTCCGACGATTCTATTTCAAAGACGACATCGAATATCGTGATTTCGATCCAAGACCTTAATAACGAATTCCTTTTATATTCACTAAGGATTCTCAATTCGTGAATCGAATATCGCCAAGTAATTCGACGCCTTATCTTTAACGTCAAACGCGTACTCAAACGCCAAGATTTTGTGAAATTTTCTCGAAAGAGTGGAAGCTTGGAATTAATTTCACTATTAATTCCTATGATAATGGAATTTTATTTATAAAGTAAGTATGAACTTACTACACCATTTTGAGATGAGTCGATTTTGAACGCTTGAGACGTTAACGCCAACGCCTGTAGACGCTTTGAAAATGAGTTTAATGCTCGTGAAACTATCATAATTAATTTCCTACTATTATTTTATATAATTACAGTATTATTAATTATTAAAATAAATTTTTGAGTCATTAAAACTCGATAATTTTGAAATGGAGCCAAAACCCTAATTCCTAAATTAGGTTCGGTCACATGAAATGATACCATTAAATTATCCTATGGTATCTAAACTATATGTTATGATATATATGAATAATATTGAGCATTAAAATCAATTTTGAACCATGAAAACTCGATAATTTATATATATTGAGCCAAACCCTAATTTTAAAAAAATTGGTTTCGATTGTATTTAAATGTGCTATTATTTTATCCTATGCTATTATTTATTATCTAAATCATATATTATTTTATATATGAGTATATTTTGATCGAAATTGACATGAGTATCAATAATAGGTGTAATTTAATTATTAAACCCTAATTTTATCGTTAATTTCAATTAGTGACTATGTGTTGATTTAATTATTTTTATGGCATGTATTATATATCTACGACCTATACTATGATTAATACATTGTATTAATGTGTAACAAAAATTAAAATCATCCCTTAGACACACACACACGCGACGACACCCTCTTAATTTAGCATAATCATTCTTTTTTCGCCAACGCATGGCAAGCGCAGCACTCTCTAATGATCACTCTCCCACTAGCAATGCAGCCATTTTTTTTTATTGGTGGAGCAGTGTGTGTCGTGGTAAACAGAGGGAAGGATAGTGGACCCTTCCCATTCTTCACTCTCTCCTATACACTCCTCCAACAAAACAATACACCTCATTTTCACCCTCTCCTCTCCCATTTCTCCTCCGAAACCGAGCCAAGCCCCATTTTCAAAATATTTCTTCCTTCTTCTTCTTCTCATTTCTTCACCAAGTTTGATACCTACAATATCCTTGTGATTCCATACCATTTTCTAAGGTAAATATGGACCCTAGTACCGATTCCATCTCCATTTTTACTATAAAAATCGAGAGCTTGTATATATACATTTTCAGATGTTTTAAATGTTCTTATGGATGAACTATGTGTTTATATATTTCTCGATGTTTATGTTGTTTAAAATATGTGAATATATGCTTAGTTGAACATATGATGTTGTATATGAAACTTTCAACGATCTAGATATATACACGCCATTTTCGAACCATAGCATAGATGGAAATAATTTTGAAAATGATAAAAAATAAAATTCTATGTAATGACCGATCATGTTTAAAATTATTTTGGTGATGGATTATTGATCTATGATATGTTTTAAGACTATGGTATGATATTTAGAAATTTTCAAAACCCTAGCATTTATTTTGAAATTACCGAGACATACGTGACTTGATACCTTAGTGTATGATTTTATTTTTATCATGCAATGGCATATTAATGCTTTAGTATATTGTTTATGTATTGTATGATTTTGTTGAATTTTTGAGATCAAATGCTATATTAAATCAAACAAACCGTGAGCTTCAAGCTCTTCAAGGTGATGATTTAATTAGTTTTGATAAATATTATGATGTTATATTAGATACTATAAAGGTATAAACATAGTCTTATAATTGTTAGAATTTTGGAAATCAAATATTATTTTAAATCAAAACCAAGAGCACCTATGTGCATAAGGTGATGATTTAATTGGTTTTTTGATGATTAAATGATGTTATATTGTCAGATTATAGATATAAGATAGTATACAATTGTTGGAATTTTTGAAACCAAAACCAAAAAATAATAAAAAAAAGTTCGAGAGCTATATGCTCATATGGTGATGATTTCAATTGGTTTGGTTGATGTTATGATGCTACAATGTGATAATATAATGTTTAATCATGTTATGATTTAATTAGAATTTTGGGAATTGTTTAATAATTGTCGGGTAATTAATTATTAATTATCGAATGCATTGTGAGCTTATATATTGATGAATGAATGGTTATGATGGACTATAGGTTATATTTGTGATATATATTAATATTGGGACATTATACTATGTGTATATCAATTTTGGGAATTTTGGATAATTATTCCTAATTTTTGAAAATACCGTAGTATATATATATATATATATGTGTTATTAAATGACAAGAAATATCATATGGATGTTACCAATTCATATTCTAGACCATAGTGTATAATAATACACTATATTAATTTAGAAAAATTTCGAAAGTCATTTGGTAATTTTACATTAATTAATCGAATTATCGATAATTAATAAGGATTTTAAACTTTATTAATTCAGTTTATTAATAAAATATATGTCTAATAAATATTTTAGACATATTTGAATTTTATAAAATTTTATAAACATAGATTACTACGCTTGAGACAAACGCTTATTTAATAACGCTTTTAAATCGCAATACGCTGCTTTTAATTATTAAAAGGATTAATAATTGCGAAAATTATTTATAAGTCCTTTCGATTTACATGATAAATCGAGAAATAAGACTTTACGATTTTAATCGATCAAATTGATTTATAAAATAAAATGGTAAGAAATTACTATTTAAAAGTCAAAATTGTCACTTTGTCGACCAAAGGTGGACTTCGTTGACTTTTAAAGTCAAACGCACGATTATATACGCTCGATAATACGCCAATACGCATAAGATGTACTAATTGAGTATGACATCATTAGTAAGAAAAGATTTCACAAATGAAATCCTTATATCGAAACGTGCTTATACGTCAACGTTAAACCGTGGCGGTTAAACCGAATAGTCGAACGATCTCGAGGAACGGTAATATCCCTGAGAATTAAAATGCCTAATTACTTATATTTAAAATTGTGAAATTAGATTTCGCCAAATAAATGAATTAGTAATTATTCTAATAATGATTTCGATTAATTACGAGGTAATGAATTTCTATTTTATATTCACCAAGGATTGTGAATTAAGGAATGTAATTATATAAAGTATTTCAGAAGAGTATTTTAACGTCGATCGACTATCGATAGTTAAAATTTCATAAAATTTTCTAAGCAACTAAGCTTAGAATTAAATTCCATTTTAATAGAATGATTTAATAAAGTGATTACGACTTTATTACCACCATTTTGAGACGAGTCGATAATTAACGCTTGAGACGCTTCAAACGTCAACGCTAGAGATGAATAGAAAACGAGTTTAATGAACAAGGAATTATAATATTTAAATTCCTATGATTATTATAAGTAATTAGAGTATTATTTAGCATTAAAATAATGCTAGAGCATTAAGGATTAATTATTGAACAAAGTAGTATTTTCAAAACCCTAATTTCGAAAATTAGGGTTTTCACACATGAAATGATACTAATAATTTTTCCTATGATATAATTTATCATATAAGACATATATTATGATATATATATCTATAAATTGCAAGAAAAATCAAATGTTGCTTTTAAGCGAGGAGTCATGAGTTTTTACGAATATAGGTTCAATGTTTGTGAATCCTTCCATGTCATGTTGATGTCGGGTTTTAAATGTGAAATAGTGTATTATTTACACAAGAAACAAGTTAGTAAATGAATCAATAAAGTGGAATACTTTATGACTTGTCATGGACGTGTGTTTTGTGGACTTCGAGGTAGGATAAAATTTTGAAACTCTTTAACACGATGTATCGCATTTGTTGTGTAGTACGAGACAAGAATGAATAAAACTCATCTCTTTTATGAGATGGATGCACGATCGAGGAAGGAAAAGTTGAAGATTTTATTCTTTCATTAAAGTTTTGTGAGTCACTAATGATGTCTTGATAAATTAATTAATTAGCATGACATTGCTGACTGATCAATATAGTACGTCATCACACAAAACAAAGATCATCCTTCTTCAATTTTTTTAAATCATTGTGAGTATGGAAGTGAATAAAAGTGAAGATTTTATTCTTTAACTTTAAATGCATTAAGTGTTGATGATGTATCATGAGTGTGTCATCATCTAGAAAGTCTTCATATTGTGTGTAAGATACTTTTATATACGATATAAGACAAAAGAATTAAAACTCACCTCTTTCACATACACGGCCGACGATGCTTGATCAAAAAGAGAGGATTTTGTTTTGATTCATTCAATGTACTTATTAGCGATGTATTAAATGGAACGAGTCACCAAAATATAGTCTTGCATTTTGCTAAGGGTGTGCCGTGAGGGAAAAGGAATTAAGTATGATAATTGCTTTTATTCCTTTTAGTTTAACAATGACATAACTACATCAACCAAACATTTCTCTCATTCTCTCACCGCGACCATCTTGAGGAGAAAAGGAAAGTGTTCTTCATCTTTTAAATCCCAAACCTTGATACAAAATCCTTGCACCAAAAAATCGACGCCGTTAAAAGGTTAGAATAGAACGATCTTTAATTATAGTTAAGATTTTCGATTTCACAAGTTAGATTTTAGTATATATGCTTATGTTCTAATGTTAAAATATGAGGAATAATATTCTAATGCTTAGTGACTTGCTAATATTGTTTATTATGCTAAGTTATCATATGTTATGATTTAAGTGCAAGCTAAGATGTTATGAAATTTTGTTGACGATCGAAATTCTAAGGATTATTTTGATGATGGATTTATGTTATATATTAGCTAAGGAGTTCATAGTGATTTATTGAGAATTTTAAAAAATCCTATGCTATTTGTTATAAAATTACCGAAAATATGTTAGTGGTTTGTATGTCGATATACAAATCATATCTATGTGATATTATAAAGATAATCATGTCAGATGGCCTTAATTAGGTGTTACGAGAATTTATTATAATTTTAGAAAATAGTTTGATCATACTTTGCAAAAATTTCAAAATCACTAAGAGTTGGTATGTTAGTGTACAAATTGATAATGTTGATATTACGACATAGTAATGATACATGATGATAATTGGGTCAGATGATTTAATTGTAATGTTAGAAAATTAATGGACATTTTTTTCGAGAAAATGTTGTGGCTATAAGAATAAAATAGGTGATGTTCAAATTTTCTATAGTTAATGTTAATACATATTAGTGATACTATGATAAAATAGACACTATATGAATTTAGAAGAATTTTCAAAGAAGATTGAAAATTAAAGCTTAGGGCCGTGAGTTTGAATAAGAATATTAAGGATTTTAATTCCTTAATATCAAGAAAATAATACATTATATGTCTAGAAATTACTTTAGACATATTAATAAATTATGAAATTTTATAAACATAGAATACTATGTTTATGGCGTAAACGTTATATTAAATAACGTTAGAAATGAAAAATAATGTTTAATGAATAAGTTAATTAATATTTAAGAAAAATATTAATAAAGTTTATCGATTTATGAAAAATCGAGAATTATGGTTTATGAAAAGAAATCGATTGAAAATCGATTTATATCAATTTAGATATTAAAATATAAATTATTAAAGAAATTAATGTTAAAGTCAAAATTTTTGACCAAATTAACGATGAAATACGCTCGATAATACGCTAATACGCAGAAACGATTAATTATATAAGGAAATCATTGGTGAGAAAAGATTTATAATTGAAATCTCAGACGAAAAACGGTATATATCCGAACGCTTAACCTAAAAGGTTAAATGAAATAGTCGAACATATCTCGCCTCATCAAGCACGAAATGTTTAGTTTAGATATCGTTACACCCCATTCGGACCAACCCGGACTGGAGGGCGACTAGTACTAGGAGTAGTACTTAGGGGTTGCATGAATAAAATAGAGGCGCGTGAAAATAAGCTAACATGCTCGAATGTAATACTTAGATGATATTATATTGTTTTTGAAAGGTTTAGCCATCGGACCCCAAAACTCGCCCGATCCGATGGGCCTCAATAGTTTAAAACATAAAGCGAATAAGGGAGTTCAGAGTGTAGCAATGAAAGTGTGTGAATACATATACGACGATACGCATTCGGCGATAAACCACAAATTCAGATAACGTCGGTCAGGACACCGACTCCTCAACACTTTCCCCATCATCACTATCGAGCTCAACTCCGCACATTTAAAAACAACATGCAGGCTAAGTACAAGAAATTGCACTTAGTGGACTCGTGCACAAAACATTTGATAAAGTCGATTACGCCAATATCGGGTAAGTCACATGGTTTTAGTTAAAACGCCAGGCTTACCAAATCATTTTCGTCAGAAACATAGCTCGGCCGAGCATTTTCGGTGTGTATGGTCCATATCTCATAGTCACAATACATAATAATAATAAATAATAAACGCCGAGAGTGAGGCTCCTATCTACGACGCCGCGACCGCCCGTAATCCCGCATAAAGACACAAATACCGCAAGCATATGTTAACACAACAGAGTTCCAACCTTCACGCCAATCCTAGCTGTGCATTTATCATCCCACAGACCCGACATTAAAAGGGTGGGCGCTACCACAACAAATGATATAATAGTTCCAACTATTCCACAAATTTCTACCCGGCAAATGACAGGATCCATACACAAACGAAATATTTTCGGCAGTAATGCAAAGAAACATCGATAACAAACAGAATAAGTGTCAGAATAAATTCATTTGGTATGACAAGAAGTCATATTTTTGAAGATAAGAAGTCCACATTTTGAGGTAAGGAAGGAAACCCACCGACTATGGTTCGCTGTAAAGTACTAGTTCGATCGTCATTCAAAAATCCCGTCACGCGCTTCAAGCCCACACCTTTACGAAAAGTGAGGTTTTAGTACGTCGTCAAGTCTTTCGAGACTTTCAAAACTAAGATAAACTTCGATATTTCATATCGATGTAGACCAATTCCTCATCGATTCAATGCGTTTCTAATACATATACGATCGATTGTCTCGCTCTTCGGACACTTTCAACGTATAAGCACGCTTCGATATATGGATTTCATTTGTGAAATCTTTTCTTACTAATGAGGTATCGCATCAATTAGTATACCTTATGCGCATCGACGATTTATAAATGTATAATCGCACGCTTGACTCTGAAAGTCAACTAAGTCAACATCGATCAACAAAGTCAACGATTTCGACCTTTAATAATAGTAACTTCTACTATTTTGTTTTATAAATCGAATTGGATCGATTTGAAAACGAAAGTCCTAATGCTCGATTTATTTTGTAAATCAAGGACTTATGATTATTTTCAAGATTTTTAATAACCCTTTTATAATTAAAAGTTTATTTTGGTTTTTAAAACGTTATAAATGAACGTTCGTCTCAAACATAGCAATCTATGTTTATAAAAATTTATAAAATTTAAAACTGTCCAGAATATTAATTTAGTAATTTTTCATTAATAAACTGCTTTTAAAAAGGTTTTAAAACCCTTTAAATTATCAAAATTTTCATAATTAGTTTAAAATACTAAATGACTTTTGAAAATTTTTCTAAATTAATATAGTGTATTATTATACACTATGGTCCAGAATATGAATTTATGAAATTCATATAACATCGCTTGCTAATTATTCTATATATATACATATATATTCACTAATTCACAATAATAGGAATAATCATCCAAAATTCCCAAAATTGATATATACTTATAATAACATCCCAACATCAGTATATAATATTTATATAATCCATAGTTCATCATAACTATTTATTTCACAATATGTAATAATATTCACTAGAATATAAGATAATTACCCAATAAATAGCAAATAATTTCTAAAAATTCTAAATAAATTTAACATCAATACACATTATATTATAACATTATAATATCATAACATCAACCAAAATAATTTAAATCGTCACCATATGAGCTTTGTAAGCTCTCGGTTTTTCGATTTTAATTAGTGTTTGGTTTTCAAAATTCCAACAATTATATGCTATGTTTATACACTATAGTATATTAATATAACATCATAATATTTATCAAAACTAATTAAATCATCACCTTATTGAGCACATAGCTCACGGCTTATTTGATTTAAATTAGTAAATGATTTCAAAAATTCTAATTAATTTACACAATGTATAAATAATATACTAAAGCATTAAACACCATTACATGTTCAAAATAAAATCATACATTAACATATACATACCATATGCTCGGCCTCTTGAAATAATTAGAAAATTGATTTTCAAAATTTAATTAAAACATATATCATATAATCAATACATTAAAGCATTAATATGACATTATATGATTAAAACAAAAATTATACATCAAGGTATTTTATTCAATAAGCTCACGGTATTTTAACAAAATACTTAGGTTTTCTAAAATTTATAAATCAACACCATGGATTATAAACATGATAATAAACAATAATCCATCACTAAAATATTCAAGAAGAATCGCCATCAACATTTTATTTTATATGCAATTAAAATAATTTTAAACCTTATCCTATGGTTCGAAAATTTCATATCCATGCTAGATCCATTCCAAAATCAAATGAACAATACCATATGTTTATTCTAACATATATCTTCATATATTTGAAAATAAATCATCAAGAACCATGTATCTCATGCTCAAGAACATTTAAAACATACACATAAACATACATAGTACATTCGAACATATATATGTATACAAGACCACACACGATTTTTCTTGAGCAAAGAGGGAATATAATCGGTGCTTAGGATCCATATTTACCTTAGAATGATATGGAATCACAAGAACAAATGTTAGGTATCAACTTGGTGAATGAATGAAGAAGGAAGAAGGGAAGAATTTTCGAAACGTGAGTGGATCGCTTCGTTGGGTGAAGCATGAGAGGAAATGAGAGTGTTTCAGGTGCTGGGTGTATTTGAAATGTGTAATGAGTGAATGGAGTGAAAGAGGAAGAGTCTCCCTATACTATCTCTCTCTCTCACCGATTTTCAGCCCAAAAATTGGGGCAAAATCAGAGTACAATGACGAAGGTTATAGTGATGATTAAAGCTAAGTAAAAGCTGCCATGCATGGGTAGAAAATAGTGCATGCTTTGTTTAACGAGGGTGCCAAGGTTTTGTAGTGTTTTAGGGTGATTTAATTTTATTCTATCCCAATACAAAGTATTAATCATAATATAGGTCATAGATATAATACATGTCATAAAATAATTAAATCACCACATATGCATCTTTCAAAATTACCGATAGAAATTAGAAAATAGGACAAAAATTATAAATCACACCTATTATTGATACTCATGCTATTTTCGACTAAATATACATATATACATCATAATATATGATTTAGATATTAAATAATATCATAGGGTAAAATTATAGCATTAATCAATGCATAAGAAACCCTAATTTCAAAATTAGATTTCGAATTTATAAAAACTGCTGATTTTAATAATCTAAAACTGATTTCATAGCTAAATAACACTCATATATATCATATTATGAAGTTTAGATACCATATGATAATTTAATAGTGTCATTTCATGTGAAAACCAAAGTTTATAAACTTAGGTTTTTGAAAATTTCAAAATCAAATTATCGAATTCAATAACTCAAAATTCGATTTTAATAATTAATAATACTGAAATTATATAAATATTAATAGGAAATTAATTATTATAATTTCGAGCATTAAACTCATTTTTCAAAACGCTCTCAGACGCCGACGCTCAAAACGTCCTCAAACGCTCAAAATCGACTCATCTCAAAATGGTCGCAGAAGTTCATACTTACTAAATAAATGTATTCCTTTTAATAAAGGAATTAAGATGGAAATTAATTCCAAGCTTCACCGCCGGAAAATTTCATGAAAAGCTGACGCTCGATACGCTGCGACGTTAAAATATATCGATTTAATCATTTCGTAATAATTCAACCTTTAATTCACAACTTAGTGAATTATGAAAGGAATTGCATAACGATATCGTATCGAAATCACAAGGTTCGATGTCGTAAAAGATAATATACGGTAAACCCTAATTACGGGTTTAGAAAACCGAATCGATATTCGCTTCCTCGAATATTACATTCCACCCCTTACGAAAAATTTCGGTCCCAAATTTGTATACCTTTAGAAAAATAGATCGGGTACTTTTCTCATTGCTTCTTCAAGCTCCCACGGGCTTCTTCCCCGTCCGTATGTTCCACAAGACTTTAACTAACGGAATCGACTCGTCCGTAGTTGCCGGACTTTGTGGTCAAGCATGGCCGCGGGTTCTTCCTTATAGCTCATGTCTCGCCCGAGGATCACGCCGCCTCAAGAATTACGCATTTGGGTCGTGAACGATTGAATTGTGAGACGGAAAACATTATGGACATTACCTCAGGTTTGGCGGAAGAGCCAACCTATAAGCTATCGGACTCATCCTTTCTAGATCTCATAAGGTCCTATGAAACGGGTCTAAGCTTTCCTTTCGTGCCAAACTCGATAATCCTTTTCACGGAGAGACCTTAAGAAAGACTTTGTCTCCATCCTCAAATCAGAAGCTCGGATCTACGCTGCATCGCAGAAGATTTCGTCGTCTCCGAGCCTCTTTTATCCTCATCCTAATTTGTCGAACGATTTCGATCATTTCGCCACCGCATCGTGCCCTATGACCTTTCTCTCACCGACTTCATCCCAATAAAGTGGTGATCTACACTTGCCATACAAGGCTTCGTGATGGGCCATGCCGATCGTCGCTTGATAACCGTTGTTGTAAGCAAATTCAATCGAGGTAAAATATCTTCCCATTTTGTATCGCGATCCAAAATTACAGCTCTAAGCATATCTTCTAGCTGCTTGATCGCTCTCTCCGACCGTCCATCGGTTTGGGTGGAATGTCAGATCAAGTTTAACTGCACTCAGCCTCTTTGTAAGCTAATCCAACTGGATGTGAATTTGGAGTCTCGATCGAGGTAATAGACTTGCACTCCATGTAGTCGCACAATTTCTTTAACATACAACGGCCAACTTATCGATCCATAAGTGCTTTGAATAGGTAGAAAGTGAGCACTTTGCAAGTCTATCCACAATTACCCATATGGTCGTGTTTCCTCTTCTCGATTTGGGTAAGCTTGTAACGAAATCCATCGTTATATCGTCCCACTCCACTCCTGGGATTTCCAACGGTTGTAACTTCCATAGGGTCGCTGTAAAGCTCTCACTTGTTGGCAAACAAGACAAATGCCTCACGGAAGCTATGTCTCGCTTCATGCCTTCCCACCAAAATTTTTCCTTCGTGTCCCGGTACATCTTAGTACCGCCTGGGCGGTGTAGGTGATCGTGAGCCTCACTCATGATTTCGCTCAAGCTCAAGGCCGTCAGTGAACGCATATCCTACCTTCAAACAATAAGGCGTTATCCGTGCTCTTGAAATTTCAATCCTTCGCACTTAGTCTTTCTGATCTTTTCCAACTTTTCTCAATCCTTTGTCTCGACAATTCTTTTCTTAGATCGGATTTCAAAGGTGAGTGTAGCGATACAACACAATTGTTTCGTGGTTCCACCAATTTAATCTTCATCCCGCCAAACTCTTCAACGAAGTTTTTCCTCTTGACAAAGAGACATCCTAACTTGGTATGGTTTCACGACTCAAGGCCACCACTACATTCGCCTCGCCTCGGTGATAGTTAATACCACAACCGTAATCTTTACCAATTCAAGCCATCTTCTTTGTCTCATATTCGATCCTTTGTTCAAGAAATACTTCAAACTTTTACGGTCCGTGAAGATCTCACATCTCACACCATAGAGATGGTGTTCCAAATTTTCAAAGCGAACCATAAACCGCTAATTCCAAATCGCGAGTCAGTAGTTCAACTGGGGTCCGAGTTGCCTGGATGCATAAGCTATCACTTTTCCTTCTTGCATCAAAACACAACCCACCCGCCTTAGATGCTCAGATAGACCACATACCCTTGTCCGCTCGACCGCTAGAACCGTGCACCGTCAATTTTTTCTTGAGTATTTGGAAACTCGCCTCGCACTCATCACCCAAACGAACTTGATTCCTTTCCGAGTAGCTAAGTTATCGGCCTTGCAATCTTGGAGAATCCTTCGATGAATCTCCTATAGTAGCCAGCCTAATCCTAGGAAACTTCTAATTTCGTCGCTTTAGTGATTTCCATTCCCGCACGGCCTCTACTTTGGTCGATCTACTTTATGCCTTCAGCAGACACGATGTGTCCAAGGAACATAACTTCCTTCACCTAAAACTCACATTTGCTAAACTTAGCAAAGAGTCTTTCATTTCAAGGTTTGCGAATCCGTCTCAGATGTTCCTTATGATCCTCTCATTCTTTGAGTAAATAAGGATATCATCTATGAAGACCAAATGAATCTATCCAAAATGGATGAAATACTCCGCTCACGAGGTCCATGAACACGGTCGGTGCATTGGTTAACCCGAATGGCATAACTATGAATTCATAGTGGCCATATCTGGTTCGAATGCGCCTTAGGTACATCCTCGCACCAGATTTTCAGCCGATGGTATCCTCGACTTAAGATCAATTTTGAGAATACACCCGCCTCCTCGAATTGATCAAACAGTCATCAATTCCGGTAAAGGGTATTTGTTCTTTAGTGTCATCTTATTTAGTTCTCATAATCGATGCACATCCTCAAAGAACCATCCTTTTCTTAACAAACAAAACAGCGCCCCCAAAAGTAAACACTGCCTAATAAATCCTAGATCCAAAAGCTCGATTCGGATTTTCACTTTCTAGCTCCTTTGGGGCTATCCTATAGGGCGCCTTCGACATCGGGCTGATCCTGGCCCAAGTCGATGGTAAACTCTAGTTGTTCATCGTGGGTAGTCCCGGCAGATTTTCGGAAATACGTCCTAAAATTCCTGACAACTTCAATGTCTTCTACCCGTTTCGGGTTTATCCCTTCGCTCAAATAAACGAGGAATGCAAGACATCCTTTCTCGTTCATCATCCTCCTAGCTTGTAGTGTCGACACTATCGGCACTCTTCTTCCCATGCCGATCCCATGGAAATGCGTATTTCGTCCCGAAAGTGAAACGAAATTTTCCTTTCCTTACAGAGAATCGTGGAATGATTCTTAGCTAACCACCATTCCTAGGATTATGTCTACATCGTCCATGGGTATTATGTTTAGATCGCTAGCCGGAACCTTAAGTGATCCTAATGTCAACTCTAGGTTCGAGCAAAAGTGTGTAACGGTCATAATTCCTCCTATAGGCGATGAGATTCTCATATCCCGACTCGACCTTTTCGCACTCCAAGGCCCAGCATTTCACGCATGATTTTGCAATAAAAGAATGCGAAGCACCCGTGATCGAACAATACTATAACAGTAGGTTGAGTAACCCCATACCGCCAAGTTTCGGTTTTGTTGCTCGCTCCCATGCGTGGCGAGGCTCGCCCCGAGCTTACCGAGGCCGACGGGCACCGTCCCGCCTCGACCGGCGGTTGTTGCCCGCCCGTTGTCGCCGCTGTCGGCGTTGACGCGGTGGTCGCCGCCCGATGTTGTTGTGGCGGTACGCCGCCACCGCCGCTATGGGATTTGTTGTTGCGAGGCCGCCACCGCGCGGCCGGAGTTGTTGTTGTTGAGGTCGCGTTTGCCACCGAGTTGCTGGGTTGGGCCGGAATTGCCATGTGGTCGGGCTGAAGTCAGATAGCCCTCAATGGCCGAAAGATTGCCTGCTGGTTCGGCCTTCCATCCGAACGTGACATCGGGCAATTGTCATGCGAATGCCCGCTTGCCCCGACGATTTATAACAGCCTACCACATTTGCCGCGCACACACCCTTGTGTGTCCTATGGCATCGAGGGCATTGAGGTGTCCTCGACGCTCATGTGGTCCCTTGCCGTGGAGCATAACCGCCTCTTCCGCTTTGTCCTCGCCGCTACTGGCTCTTTGCCACGCGCCAGTGACTTGCTTTCTCCAGTAGTTTCCGCTGTTGTTATTTCCGCGTTGGGCTCCTCAGCCTCCTTTCCTTATCCGACTACTGGTGCCCGAGACGACATCGCCTTATTCTCGCCATAGTCACTTTCAATATCCAAAGCTCGTATAGAGCTTCGTGTAAGATAGGTCTCCATATCGGGCAAGAGACATGCGATTCCATTCTTAGCTCCCTCGCTCGAACTTTTCCGACATTTTCAAGTCGGTTCTACTAGATCCAAGATATCTCGACGCCTCGCAGAAGTGCGATCGTAGTTTGTTACGGATAATTTTTCTTGTTTTAGCAGAAAAATTCCCGCTTTTTCCCCTATAACTTTTGGGATATACTTTTCATACAAATTTCAAATCCTCCCACGAGAATTCCTCCACTGCTCACAGAAAGTCTTCTTTCCGCCTCCCACTGAAGTCACCGTCCAACCACTGAAAGTAACACACGATACCTTTCTGTGCTGCATCTTAAGAAGGTAAAGATCCGCTCAATAGCCCCACCCATTGTTCGGCTTCTTCCGGTTGTTTTCCCATTAAAGACATGAGGGTTCTGCCTTAAAATATTTCTTCGATCCCGCGATCGGGCTGAGGTGAGAGGTGGTTGGGGATTGTCTTCGCTCTTGTTCGGGACTCACTCCTTCCTCTCGGCCTTCCCGACCTCGACCGGGTTCCTCGCCCCGGATTCCTTCTCGAGGCATGTCGCTATGAAAACAAGTAATCATTAGCACTTATTCTTTTCACCAACATACACCAATGCTATTATGGCTTTATCGAAAACGATTCCAAATAGAATATCATTCTTAACAAACATAACTTGCCGCAAAAGCCCTATTAGGTCGTGTATATATATATCCAAAATTTCACATAGTGTGATGTTCAAAACAATGGTAAATAGAAAATATAAATCCCGCCCACACGGCCTAAAAAGAGATTTCGAAGCCAACCAAGGTGCAACAAAAGAAAAGAGAAAAGCTAGCACACACGCTAGACATAACAAAACAAATTTAATTAAGACGCCGCCTAGTGCCTTCACGAGGTCTTTCCCTATTCCGTGTCTTCCTCGTGGTCTTCCTCCTCCGAATCATCTTCGCGTCCGAAATGTCCATACGGGTAGTCCCTGATGGTCCGCCCATTGCTTTCCACCATCGGATATCTCGCATGGGGTTAAAAGGTGGTCGATTCGCCCGGGCTCGAGGCCGGGGCGAATCGATCAGAGTATACCGAGTCGGGTCATACCGAAGGCATCCGATACTCTCATCCGTACCGTCCGGCGAAAGTGCTCGACCGGTGGTATGGCCGGGACCATAGGTGGTGGAGGTGGTACCGTGGACGACGGTGTCCGGCGTGGTGGTGGAAATACCGGCCTCCTAAGCTCCTGGCCGCCTCTAAGCGAGGTGGTCCGCCTCGCCGAATCGACACGGAGTACCACCGGGTCGATCCGCCTGGACCTCGTGGTACAGCCACTCGCGACTCATCCCGCCAGTATACTCGGGAGAGGTAGGGTCCTCCTTGCCGCCTCAGAATGCTATATACGTAAGTCAGTGACTCACTAACCTCGCGTATCTCCCACCAAGTCGTAGCCGCCCATCGCCCGGTAGATGTAATCCTCGATATCTCTCGAGCATATCCATCCTGTGTGTGAGTATCGCTAGAAGGCGCTGGATGCCATTATAATCACCACTCCGTGAGCTCGGGCGCCTCCAAAGACGGAGATAATATGCCAAGAACTCACCCAAGTCTTCCCAAAAGACATCCAACTAGAGCGATATATACTCACCTCCTCCTCCGGTGGGTGTGGTCCAATCCTCCTCCTCGCGAGATATCTCATTCCTCCATCCGTCATTTAATAAAACTAACATAAGTCAACTATCGCCATCGAATAAGCAAGGATATCTTAAACGTAACGTGAAGCAACTAGATAAGGTCAAGCAAGTCTATAAGGTAGACAACATCATACTGCACAATACTCACCACAACTTACCTTCTTAATCTTACCCAAACATATACATAAGCCAACAACATCTTAATATAAACTATGAGATCCTTATTCTATACCAAACACTGAACTAGAGTTCAACGGACTCTATCGTATTCTGGAGGCAGAATTAAGGATTCGGTTCTTCATAACAATGAAGATCAGTGTTAGAGTACGCAGGTGAAACCATGCGAAATCGGAGTCCCAACGAGAGAGATCTAGCTAAACAAATCTATCATGCAGTGCAGGAAATTTGCGCGATCGTGCCAAATTGCAAAACGAGACGATGTCGACGCAATACGCCTACCATCTTCAGGTCTTAAGTTGAGGCTGAACATTCTGAAGCCGTATGTGGCATCCATTTTTGTTGATGCTTACTCATGTCAAGTAGTGATGGAGTGCCGACGCCATTCGCCTTTAAAGGTCGAGGTTGTCCTCGCCCATCCTTCTCGCTATCTTCCGTCAGTCTGCTGCTCATGGTATCGCTTTTCACTCTTCCTATTGTTCTTTCGCTCGCATATGAAAAGAAGTTCAGATTTCATGTTCTTCACGATACGTGAACATGCTCCTTAGAGTCTAAGTTCGCCTTATGATAACATATCGCTCATCATAAATAAAATTTTGAAAGTTGGAAAGATGTCTCAATTTGAAAATTTTGGAAATACGATTTCAACATAGCAATCATAATCAACTTATATGCATATCAAAAATGGATTCATTCATCCCATGTTGATTATTCAACTAGTACCACCATGTACTTTCACATCGATACTGAGTATCGTATTAGTTCAACTAAAAGTATTTTGGTAAAAATTTTCGCTCGACTTTCATTTTCATCATAAAAATTTTCATAATAATCAAATCCTTCAAAAGTCCATCCAATTGTTCAATCATGCAAAATTTTCATTCATGAGTTTGAGAAAGGAATGCAGCTACCTTTTCCCTGCTGAGCTCGATGTGATGGAGTGTTGAGGAGTCATTGGTTTCTAGAAGTCCAAAGGACTGATCTAGACTTAGAATAAAAGAATTGGGTTTTCAAAGAGCAAAAGCGCCTCGACACCACTGTCACTTACGACCCCATTCCGACCAACCCGGACTGAGGGCTTACTAGTACTAGGAGTAGTACTTTAGGGTTATGAATAAAATAGATGCGTGAAAATAAGCTAACATGCTCGAATGTAATACTAGATGATATTATATTGTTTTTTTGAAAGGTTTAGCCATCGACCCCAAAACTGGCCTCGATCCGACGGGCCTCAATAGTTTAAAAACATAAAGCGAAATAAGGGAGTTCAGAGTGTAGCAATGAGTGTGTGAATACATATATGACGATATGCATTCAAGGTATAAACCACAAATTCAGATAAACGGTCAAGGACACTGACTCCTCAACACTTTCCCCATCATCACTATCAGAGCTCAACCTCGCACATTTAAAACAAACATGCAGTGGTTATACAAGAAATTGCACTTAGTGGACTCGCACAAAACATTTGATAAAGTTGGATTACGCCAATATTGGGTAAGTCACAGTGGTTTTAGTTAAAATGCCAGGCTTACCAAATCATTTTCATCAGAAACATAGCTCGCCGAGCATTTTCGGGTGTATGGTCCATATCTCATAGTCACAATACATAATAATAATAATAATAAACGCCGAGAGGAGGCCTCCCATCTACGACGCCGTGACCGCCGTAATCCCGACAAAGACACAAATACCGCAAGCATATGTTAACACAACAGAGTTCCAACCTTCACGCCAATCCTAGCTGCATTTATCATCCGCACAGACCCGACATTAAAAGGGTCACGCCACCACAACAAATGATATAATAGTTCCAACTATTCCACAGCCCCTACCCGCAAACAGATAGGATCCATACACAAACGAAATATTTTCGCAGTAATGCAGAAACATCGATAACAACAGAGAATAAGTGCCGAATAATTCATTCGTATGACAAGAAAGTCATATTTTGAAGATAAGAAGTCCACATTTTGAGGTAAGGGCGGAAACCCACCGACTATGGTTCGTTGTAAAAGTACTCAGTTCGATCGTCGTCCAAAATCCCGTCACGCTTCAGGCCCACACCTTTACGAAAAAGCGAGGTTTTAGTACGTCGTCAAGTCTTTCGAGACTCAAAACTAAGATAAACTTCGATATTTCATATCGATGTAGACCGAATTCCTCATCGGATTCAATGCGCCTCTAATACATATACGATTGACTTGTCCTCGTTCTTCGAGACACTTTCAATGTATAAGTACGTTTTTCGATATATGGATTTCATTTGTGAAATCTTTTCTTACTAATGAGGTATCGCACTCAATTAGTATACCTTATGCTGCATCGACGATTTATAAATGTATAATCGCACGCTCGACTCGAAAGTCAACGTAGTCAACATTGATCAACAAAGTCAACGATTTTGACCTTTAATAATAGTAACTTCTTACTATTTTGTTTTATAAATCGAATTGGATCGATTTGAAAACGTAAAGTCCTAATGCTCGATTTATTTTGTAAATCAAGGACTTATGATTATTTTCGCATTTTTAATAACCCTTTTTATAATTAAAAAGCGTATTTTGGTTTTTAAAACGTTATAAAATGAACGTTCGTCTCAAACATAGCAATCTATGTTTATAAAAATTTTATAAAATTTAAAAACTGTCCAGAATATTAATTTAGTAATTTTTCATTAATAAACTGTTTTAAAAAGGTTTTTAAAACCCTTTTAAATTATCGAAATTTTCGATAATTAGTTTAAAAATACTAAATGACTTTTGAAAATTTTTCTAAATTAATATAGTGTATTATTATACACTATGGTCCAGAATATGAATTTATGAAATTCATATAACACTGTTTGCTAATTATTCTATATATATACATATATATATTCACGGTAATTCACAATAATAGGAATAATCATCCAAAAATTCCCAAAATTGATATATACTTATAATAACATCCCAACATCAGTATATAATATTTATATAACCCATAGTTCATCATAACTATTTATTTCACAATATGTAATAATATTCACTAGAATATAAGATAATTACCCAATAAATAGCAAATAATTTCTAAAAATTCTAAATAAATTCTAACATCAATACACATTATATTATAACATTATAACATCATAACATCAACCAAAATAATTTAAATCGTCACCATATGAGCTTTGCAAGCTCTCGGCTTTTTCGATTTTAATTAGTGTTTGGTTTTCAAAAATTCCAACAATTATATGCTATGTTTATACACTATAGTATATTAATATAACATCATAATATTTATCAAAACTAATTAAATCATCACCTTATTGAGCACATAGCTCACGGCTTATTTGATTTAAATTAGTAAATGATTTCCAAAAATTCTAATTAATTTACACAATGTATAAATAATATACTAAAGCATTAAAACACCATTACATGTTCAAAAATAAAATCATACATTAACATATACATACCATATGCTCTCGGCCCTCTTGAAATAATTAGAAAATTGATTTTCAAAAATTCTAATTAAAACATATATCATATAATCAATACATTAAAGCATTAATATGACATTATATGATTAAAACAAAAATTATACATCAAGGTATTTTATTCAATAAGCTCACGGTATTTTAACAAAAATACTTAGGGTTTTCTAAAAATTTATAAATCAACACCATGGATTATAAACATGATAATAAACAATAATCCATCACTAAAATATTCAAGAAGCAATCGGCCATCAACATTTTATTTTATACAGTTTTCGAAAATAATTTTAAACCTTATCCTATGGTTCGAAAATTTCATATCCATGCTAGATCCATTCCAAAATCAAATGAACAATACCATATGTTTATTCTAACATATATCTTCATATATTTGAAAATAAATCATCAAGAACCATGTATCTCATGCTCAAGAACATTTAAAACATACACATAAACATACATAGTACATTCGAACATATATATGTATACAAGACCACACATGATTTTTCTTGAGCAAAGAGGGAATATAATCGGTGCTTAGGATCCATATTTACCTTAGAATGATATGGAATCACAAGAACAAATGTTAGGTATCAACTTTGGTGAATGAATGAAGAAGGAAGAAGGGAAGAATTTTCGAAAATGGGGGAGGGGCTGCTCTCGTTTTTGGCTGAAGAAGGGAGAGGAAAATGAGAGTGTTTTGGGTGTTGTGGTGTATTTGGAAATGTGTAATGAGTGAATGGAGTGAAAGAGGAAGAGTCTCCCCTATACTATCTCTCTCTCTCACCGATTTTCAGCCCAAAATTGGGGCAAAATCAGCACAATGATGAAGGTTATAGGATGATTAGGCTAAGTAAAAGCTAAGCCATGCATCAGAAAATAAAGGGTGCATGCTTTGTTTAATGAAAGGTGGTCATGTTTTGTAGTGTTTTAGGGTGATTTAATTTTATTCTATCCCAATACAAAGTATTAATCATAATATAGGTCATAGATATATAATACATGTCATAAAAATAATTAAATCACCACATATGCATCTTTCAAAATTACCGATAGGAAATTAGAAAAATAGACAAAAATTATAAATCACACCTATTATTGATACTCATGCTATTTTCGACTAAATATACATATATACATCATAATATATGATTTAGATATTAAATAATATCATAGGGTAAAATTATAGATTAATCAATGCATAAGAAACCCTAATTTCAAAATTAGATTTCAAATTTATAAAAATCTGTTTTCTATTTTAATAATCTAAAACTGATTTCATAGCTAAATAACACTCATATATATCATATTATGAAGTTTAGATACCATATGATAATTTAATAGTGTCATTTCATGTGAAAACCAAAGTTTATAAACTTAGGGTTTTGAAAATTTCAAAATCAAATTATCGAATTCAATAACTGAAAATTCGATTTTAATAATTAATAATACTGAAATTATATAAATATTAATAGGAAATTAATTATTATAATTTCGAGCATTAAACTCATTTTCAAAACGCCTCAGACGCCGACGCTCAAAACGCCTCAAACGCTCAAAATCGACTCATCTCAAAATGGTCGCAGAAGT
The DNA here is from genome assembly GCA_036937905.1 of Salvia rosmarinus. NCBI lineage: Eukaryota > Viridiplantae > Streptophyta > Magnoliopsida > Lamiales > Lamiaceae > Salvia > Salvia rosmarinus. The sequence goes on from JAODLM010000394.1 coordinate 21,331, forward strand.
TCATACTTACTAAATAAATGTATTCCTTTAATAAAGGAATTAAGATGGAAATTAATTCCAAGCTTCACCGCCGGAAAATTTCATGAAAAGCGGACGCTCGATACGCCGCCGACGTTAAAATATATCGATTTAATCATTTCAGTAATAATTCAACTTTAATTCACAATCCTAGTGAATTATGAAAGGAATTCGCATAACGATATCGTGATCGAAATCACAAGGTTCATGTCGTAAAAAGATAATATACGGCAAAACCCTAATTACGGGTTTAGAAAACCGTAATCGATATTCGCTTCCTCGAATATTACGATACGCCGATTGAACGGCGATCAATTGCTAAGGAATTCAAATTACATTAGTATAAATTATCAAAGTTTATTCTAAACTTTGAAAATCTCAAAACGCGACAAACGCATCAATTCGCTTTTACGTAAAGCCGAGACGCGATGCGATCGCCGACGAGAAGAAAACAAATTAAGAAAGCTTACGCACTTGTGGGCTTTTTCTTATCATCAAGGATAAAATGCTCTATTTATGATGTTTTCTTCAAATGAAAAGTAATTATTTATGATGCTTTTCGAGAAATGATTATGAAATGATGACGTAAATTACCGCCCAAAAATGTTTATGTTTTATGTATGTATCCTATCCATGAATGAATGATGAATGTTGTTGGGTCATTCCCAACTTATGAATGAAATCGATATCGGATCCTATGCCTAAGCGCTTATACCGCTAGATTAACGGTACACCTAATGGTGACTGTAGTCAAGGACACCACGGCCGGTCACAATGACGAGAGGAGGCCTCCTCTACGGCGAAATGTTAATGTTATGGTGAAATGAAGGATATGGATCATACATACAAGGAAAATGTCTCACAGATTTAATGTTTATGAAAATGATGAAAGTTTAGTAAGCTCAAGCCTTTTTAATCAAAACCCTGGTCTTACCATGACGGGCGTAGTAATTAAAGATGATAAAATGTTTTCGCATAAGTCCACCGAGCATTATTTGTACTCAACCCCGCATATTTGTTTTTAAATGCGATTGAGTCGGTGATGCGATGGAGCAAAGGTTGAGTAATAAGGTTGTCGAAAGTTATACCTTGATAGTACATCGTCATATGTACATATCACATGTTTTCCTCACCGCAAACATAAGTTATGTAGTAAAGTCCAAAACATACTGATTAGGTATTACGCTTTAATGTTAAATGGTTTCATTGTTTATTCATCCCTGCTCAGAGTAATAATCCTAAATCGCATTTAGGATTTAGGGTCATGTAACCAGAACAATTCAATCAATAACGATTTGAAAGCGTATTGAATTCATTGAGGAATTCAGCTTTATATCGATATAGAATATCGAATTTGTCTTAGACCTCATGCGAGTCTCGATAAGCACGACAACGCATTAAAATATCGCTTTGTGAGCGCGTGACGCGAACGAGACGATCAAGCACCGATAAAGCAAACAAACCTAGACTCAGCCACGTAAGAATTATAGTCCGTGGGCTTTTTCAAACAAACAAAGGACTTTACTACTTTTACAAATGAATTCATTTACAAAGATTATTCCACCGCTATCAACTGCTTACAATATTACCCGCCAAAATATTCTTTGTGAATCCTATCCGCGTGAAGGTTGGAACTATATGTTATGAATTTTGTTGTGTCGCTACCAACCTTTATTAATGTCGGTCCCGAGCCGGAGGTTAATGCCCGCTAGGATTGACGGAAGGTTGGAACGATATGATTGTTAACGTACACTGAACGGGATCGTAGGCAAAGGGCCACGGCCGTTTCGCGCCGCTGAGGAGGCCTCCATCACGACGCTTCAACATTTGATCTTCGACATTATGATGAATTATGATATCGGATATGGATCACACACACCAAGAAAATGCTCGCCGAGCGATGTTTGCAACCGAACGTTTTAGTAAGACAAGGCATTTCAACTAAAACCCTCGTGCTTTACCTCGATATTGGCAACAGAATGCAAATATTATCAAATGTTTTCGCATGAGTCCACGGAGTGCAATTTCTGTACTTAGCCCCGCATGTTTGTTTTAAACGTGCAGTTGAGCTCGATGGTGATGATGAAGGATGTGTTGAGAAGTCCAAGGTCCTCGACCGCTTTATTTAGAATTTGTTTTCACCTCAATACATATCATCACATATGTATTCACACACTTTCCACGCTAAACTCTAAACTCTTTTACATTATGCTTACTGTTATAAACTATTAAGGTCCATCAAATCATGGTAAGTCTTTGGGTCTGATGGCCTAAACCTTTTGAATCATTGGGATATTATCTTATTGAACCTGTCAAGCATGCTAGTTATAATCAATGTGTACTTTTATCTTAGCGAGTTTGTCCTATAATACTATTCCTAGTATTAGTCACCCTCTAGTCCGGGCTATCCGGAGTGGGGTCGTGACAATATTTCATCAAAATGCCTCAATGAGGACTTTCCATACATTAATTACGAGGGTCGGTCTATCAAGACGACTAATTACATGACGTCTAGTCCTTTTTACATCCAAAACTTTGACACCACTTCAACATATACACAAAATATTCCCAACTACGTTAATTTTACCCATTCTAACCATACCATTTACACATAATTCACTATCTACATATAAGTCTCATATTATCATAGGGTCTTATGTCTCGAGTGGCCTTCGTCGAATCAGATTCTTCCTTTGAAATTTGCCTTTTCCGTGCACGCTTGCCTCATATTCCGACGATCTATCTCTTTCAAAGAGCCGTGGTCACACCGCCCTCGCTTTCTTTGATGCCAAGTTTGTGTTGTTTTTATCGTAGTAAGGTTGAGTTGGTAGCGTAATTCCCTAATTTCGAGGCGATAAGATCCCGCCCTTTGCCCTTATCGCCTCTTTTCTCGTATAATTGACGACACAAGACGCTGGACGCGCTTGGAACATCGTGGTACAACCATTCCTTTATACCATGCCGTAACTTGCCGGGACCGTGACAAGTGCTTGGGTGCTGCCCATACGCATTATATGTATACTTGAGCCATTGACAAATCCTTGTAAGTCCGCCAAACTTTGAATTTTCTACATGGAGAATATATTCTCGATACTTCTCTCGCAAAACCCTCGCCAACTGTTGGCAAACGACGGATAAGTTGTTGGATACCATCTTCATCCGCCACCCATGGTTACGAGCATCCTTCCAAAGGTGCAGAAATTCTCCAAAACTGCCCTAAATCCATGCTCGCTTATAATAAAAGAGCCGATACGCCTGTGTGTTCTATGCTTGTAGGCCTTGTGGTTAACCTTTACCCGCCGACTCTTTTTCCCGCCATCCGTAAATGATAGTTCTAGATGTGCCAACCTTAAATTAAAGCGATAGAGGTAATTTAACCAAGAAAGATCTCTTAAAGAATTAAACACTTTAAGCCGTAAATCTGTAAATAACTTACAACAACTCATAAGCACTTATCTTATTCCTTATTTAATATTTCACATCTTCATTCATATATTGCTCTAAATTAATTCGTGAAAGCAATAGTGGATCCAAAAATCCCGTTGCTTAAAATTTCCATTGAAGAGACTATGCCCATGTCTCTAGTCACGTAAGTGATCACATCCATTCGTTTCTTGAATTCTATCTACGTTCCACATAGATGTTATGATCCAAATCATTTGTTAGAACCTTAGGCGATCCTAGGTCCAATTCTAAGTTTGAGTAACACATTTGACGGCCATAATTCTCATATAGGTGAGGAGATCTTCATTTCTTGATTCGTTTATCCTGAATTGGGTTTTATCGTTTCTGCACATACTTGTGCAATGTTAGCATGTGAAGCACCTATATCGAACAAAATATTATAGTATTATGAGAAATTTTCTCATACCTATCGTGCCTTCCGGTTTTTGTTTGTTTTGTTTTCGCATAAGTATAGGCTCGTCTACGGTGTCCCCGCTCATTCAAGTAAACACCTATTTCATATATCGCCCTTTCCTCGGGACATTATGCTTTTTGCTATGGCCTTCTATTACCTCGCTCACCATATCCTTCTGCATCAATACGCTATGCTTTTATCATTAGTATTCGTGGTTAGGTCTATATCAACCTATCTTTTGATATCGATATCTCGATAATTAAATCTTATCGTAGAGATCGTGATGTATCCGACACTCATCATTCATTCCCAATCCAAGATGAATGATTCAGCTTCCTTTTCACTTTATCGATCTTAGGAATATATTTCATATATCCTTACTTTAAACTCCTTTCTAAAAACCTTATAATCGGCATTTATCGCCATTATTTGTAATATCCTTTAGGATATACGCCATTTCTTCTTAATCTTTATTGATTCATCATGCAATTTCGCATGGAATAAAATCTTTGTCCATTGAGGACGATATACTTTGTCTCGACGCCAAATATCTTTACCATTTTCTCGACATTCAAGAATTTCTTCATTCCCCGTCGAGATACTTAATATCTCACTTTATTGGTCGTCACAAAAGTATGAGGATAATCTTCCAATCGATTCACCTTAAGATCCTTCCATGTGAATCTTCCATTTGTTCTCTCGAAATATTCCTTCGCCTTGCCTAAAGAAGCTATCTTGCTTGTTAATTTCTAAGACACTCAAGACAAGCATTTTGTGTCAATATAATTTAGAATACTAAGATTCATTTCAAATAATGAATCTATTTCTTAATCCGCTTTACTCAAGGGAATTACCTTACTCATCAAGTCATAATGTCTCTCAAGCTTATATCATATCACGGGCTACCTCATTATTGTATAGCTTGTAATTTCATCACCTATTCTCGATCCGTCCTTTTTCGAAAGCATGGTATTTGAAAGTAATATTACTTTCATTATATTTCGTCCTTACTCTCGTGAATAGAACCGCTATTATTGTCGATTGCTTGGTAAGGTAGTACATTTGTACACCATAACTCAAATTCCAAGCATCCTATTACCATGTCTCGATTTTGGAGATATTTCTCCATACTGATTTACATGCTAAGGCTATCCTAGTCGTTCACACATCTCAATGATTATGATTCCACAATCTCATTATCATTGGTTTAATCAAGTCTCAATTACTTGGAATCGATTATGCTCAAGCAAAATTTTACTGATTGAGGTATAAAATGAGAGATTTATTATCTGAGATGCTATCATTTCTTTACATGTATATCCTTTTAAAAGAATATTGTGCATCTCCATTCTTTAAACATGTCCAACCTACTAATGAGGTTTTAAGGACAAACAACCATCTTAAAGATAAGTTATAATCTCTCTCGTTATGACATAATAAGGGGAAATTATATCCCAATGATATCATATACTTTCCTTTACTCCTACTCTTGCATTCTATGCTAAAGAGCATCTCATTCATAACATTTCATTATCATAATAAATACATGAAGATATAACTTCACCGTTATCAATCTTTGAAAAGCCCATCATGGTCATCACATCCATGTGTATCATAGGAAAATATCTCGCCTCATCGAGATCTTATTTACATCATAACTTTTTGATGTCTCATTACTTTATCGACTTGAACCCTTAGGTTACCAAAATAAGTCAACCTACATCATACCGATGTTTATCACTTTACAAATTAACTTAGTGATAAGGTAAGTCAACCTTTATCATACTCATTGGTTTCAAAGATCAAGAAAATTCATCATGTGAACTTACAAGAGATATGGATCCGTAATCCAAAATAACATATTTTACCATTCAATCCATATGTTCCTCGAATCAATAATTGGGATCTAGGTCCAAGACCGTAATGACAACTACCGAGATTTTTGGTCATATGGGGGCTGCACCACCACAATTATTTTCTCACCACACAAGGGTTTGTTTCAGAGAATTCTTTATAAAATTTCGGTTGAAAATTTTCTTCTAAAAGTGAGAAATTCAAGTGATTTCAATTTGAACCAGTCATGTAATTAAACTCAATGATGTAAATTGGGTAATGAATAGAATTTGAAACCTTATATAACTCATAATAGGTCATCATCAAAGGTTCTCATGTATGTCATAGCTCTACTTATAATATCGAATCTTACCTTCTAGTAACTTTCTAAGATTCTTATCGATCAGAAAGTTCTCATTCTATAAAAATCATAACTAACTTCCATTGATTCTAGTAATTTCTGAAGAAAGAATCAGTGGTTGGATCCTTCATAACAATTAAAGTACAGCGAGGTAGGAGTACGAGGAGAAAACCATGCATAAATCGGAGTTCAAACAAAGGAGAACGGGTCAAACAAAACTATCAAGAGTGCAGTTTCACCGTCAAGTCATTCTTGTTTTGAAAACTCACATTGTTTTTGTTTCAACGAAAAGTCATAGTCGATTTGAGTTCCGCCACGCGTGAACGTCCAAATAAAGACTATACTCATGTCACTTTCATAGTGACATTCATCATCTTGACATCATTTCCATTTCGCTTGAAAAATTTCTTCTCATCATTCATTTCGAGATTCTCATTTCGATCTCGCTTTCCCCTGGATGGAATAAAATTTTCATAATTCATCTTTCTATGTTCTTTCGCAAATGGGATCATGCGCCTTAAATAGTCTACGCTCTTTGGGATGACATACCCATCATCATAAACAACTTTAAGATTTGAAATAAAATTTCAAATATTCATAACATACCATGTGTACTTATGTACTTCTTTGAATTTCAAGAATTCAACATATCATATTTCACATATAAATGTCCATTTTGAGCATTTTCATACATTCATAATAATAAATCTTTATTGAATTTCATGAATTCAAACATTTCATCCTCGACATATGTAATGTACCCACCAACCCAAGTACGGATTAGCAGTGGACTTTAATTTAAATAGGATTAAGTAACGAATAATGACATGGAACACTGAATGGTGTGACATATATCGGGAATATTTCTAGAACTTCAAGTGTTTAAGGTTTGACAAAACATAATATACATATGACCTCATAATCTAGCAATGGAAAACATGTGAAGTACACATTTGACGATGTGTATTCAAGGTTCTATTATCGCAACAAAGGATCCGACTGCTCAACACTGCTCCATCCCATCAATCGCCCAACTCGCACATTTAAAACAACATGCAGTATCGAGTACAAATAATGCACTCAGTGGGCTCATTGCCAAAAGCATTTTCTTTAAATTACACTGCCCCTTAGTAAAACACGAGGGTTTTAGTTGAAATAGCTCGTGATTACCAAAACATTTTCTCATTTTTTCAAAAACATCGCCTGCAGGCATTTTCTCTTTGTATGATCCATATCGTTCTCATATATACAGCACTATCTCATAAACTCATCTCGCACCATAGAAGGTGGCCACCTTCTACGGACGCAGTGACCGCCGAGAATTGTCCTTTCAAAGACACAAATACCTTTCTCGCACGTAACCCTAGCTGTGAATTCTCGTGATCCGATATAGGGTCCGATATCAATTTTCTCATAAGTTGGGAGCGAACCCGACAACTTAAGTAATTTCACCGCTTGGGAACAACCCAAAGAATCAAGTCACCACGAACCAATAGCTCATATACTTTCATGGTCACAACCATTATCTCGATAGATTCATACATAAAACATAAACACTTTGGGTGTAATCATATCACTTCAACATCATTTCTAATCGAAAGCTTTGTAAATAAATACTTTTCATTTCAAGAAAGCATCGAATAAAGAGTTTTGAAGAAAAGCCCACCGCCACGTAGCTTTTCAACAACTTTCCTTTCTAACGCCAACGATCACGCCGCTCCATCTCTACGTAAGAAATTAATTTAGTACGCCGGTCACGTTTAAAACATCCAAGTCTAATAAGATTCAGTGAATCTTTCTAACCATCTCAATACGCCTTATACGCCTTAGCGTATCTAATCAACGAAACCATATTCTACTAAACGCACTCACGCCACTTTGATCGCTACATCAACGTGTTTCAGATATTTTGACTCTAGTCAACATCTTCGACTTTTTAATAAGTATATATATATATTTCAATTATATATATATAAAATTTAATTTAAATCGATTTTCAATCGATTTCAATCCTAATATCATAAATCTCGATTTTCATGTTTTCCAACAATCATGCTTTAATAATACGTATAAGTATGATCTAATTGATCATAACATTTCACCTTTCAACCTTACGTCATTTAATAAATTGTTTCGACGTAAAACATAACATATTTCATTCTAAAATCACATAAAATCATAGTATATCTAAAACATAATTTTAGAACATATTATGTGATTATACTTGATAAAATAAATTTAAATCTTTAATATCATGTTCTATAGCTTTCGGTCCTCATGGTTTAATTACTAAGACTTATATATAAATTCTCACAAATTCACATATTATACTATTGTAATACTCGATTATTTAAAAGCCTAATTACGATATTAATTTCAGAATTAGAGCTTTATTATGCTAAATTGATAAATAAATTTTCTAATAATGATTTCGATTACTTTGGAATAATAAATTCTATGTATTATTCACAAATGAATGAATTGAGAAATACGATTATGTAACGATTTCAACAAGATTATTTCAACGCCGATCACAGATCGATAATTAAATATTTGTGATATTTTCTAAGTGTATGAGCTTAGAATCAAATTCCATTATTATTGGAATGATTTAATAAAGTGATTACGACTTTATTACCACCATTTGGAGATGAGTCGATAATTAACGTTGAGACGCTTCAAACGTTAACGCTAGAGATTAGTTGAGAATCAAGTCTAATGATCAAGGAATTATGATATTTCAATTCCTATGATTATTTTATGTAATTAGAGTATTATTTAGCATTAAAATAATGCTAGAACATTAAGGATTAATTATTGAGCAAGTTTAAAATTTTCGAAAACCCTAATTCAAAATTGTGGTTTTCGCATACGAAATGATACCAATAATTTTTCCTATGATATAATTTATCATCTAAAACATGTATTATGATATATATCTATAATTAGCATGAAAATTAAATAAGTATCACTGACAATGAAAGTGCCGTGACTAATGTTGAGAAGCATTTAGTTACGTGAGTTTTCATGTTGAATTGCTATGATGTGGTCAAATGAATTAAGTAGGATTTTTGTACACTCTAACCAAGTAAAATAAGTAATGATCAAGTGATGTGTGAGGTATGAGAGCCGTGTTTTCTCGACCAAATAGAGGTTAGAAGATTGTTCGAACTCGAATTGATCGACTTCCATAAAGTACATGTTTGATACTATTTGTTGTATTAGATAAAACAATGAATTCATCCTCCTTATGCATGAGATGGCCGACGACAGGGATCAAAAAGGATAGGATTTTCTTCGGTCGCCCAAGTGTAGTAAATGGTGTAAGTATGATGAGGTATACATTGATGAGTCACAAAGTGAAAAGAATTATTTTGCTTTTGTTGTGTATGTGTGATAGCCGTAGGTTTTGTGAGCAAATAAAGGTAAGAAGAAAATATAAAACTCTTCTTCGACTGCTTCATGTGATAAATGCCTTAGATATTTATGTACCATGTATGGGACAAATGAAATAAAATTTTCCTCCTTTTTCTCAGTTAACCAAGGCTCATTTTCAACAAAGCAAAGGAATCATTTTAGTTGTTCAAAGTGTTGTAAGAAGCATTTATATTGTGTAAGAGATATTTTACTTTATGAGGTATGCATATGAGTCATAAAGCATTGTTAGCTTCCCAATTTTGTAAGTGAGAAAGAGACACGAGAGAGACATGAGAATTGTGGAAAATTTTTAATTCTTTAATTCATGTCACTTGTACTTAAGCAATATTAATTAAGTAAAACAAGCCATCCCCTCTCTCCAAACAAGAAACTACCAAGAGCTACACCATTAGAAAAGCCTTGAGTGTTCTTACTTTTCAATCACCAAACCTTTGATCTAAAGCTTGTGCACACTAAATCGATACCGTTAAAAAGGTTAGAAATCGAATGAGCTTCGATTATACATTAAGATTTTAAATTTTCAATGGTTCTATTCTTATGTTAAGCATGTGTTCTTATGAAAATAATTATGCAAGCATGATGTTGTTAATTAATTATACATAGTATGATGGACTAGAAGCATATTGATGTTTGAAATTGAAGTTAAGCATGTTATTAAAATTATATAACAATGATCGAAAATTGTTAGTGTTAATTTGATGATGGATTAATGATATATAATAGCCAATGAGCTTATAGTGATTATTTGGAAATTTTTTGAAATCATATGAAATAAATATGATTTTACCGAAAAATAAGAATAAAAAAATAAAAGAATGAAAACGATTTGAAAAATTTTGAAGAATGCCGTGAGCATTCTTTGTGGTTTTGAAATGAATGCTTGTTCTCTACTATATGTAAAAGCATGTGATTATATATTAGAATTTATTGGATTTTTAAATTTTGTTCATGTACATGGAAAAAAAATCGAGAATGCTTAGTATGACTATGTTGATGAATAAGTGGTAAATGTTAGATATTATGATGTATTAGTGTTACATTATAGTATATGAGCATTGTGTGATTTTATTGAAATTTTAGGAAAATATTTGTATTTGTAAGGTAGAAGCCGTGAGCTTATGTATATGAATAGGTGATGCCAAATTTTTCTATAGCTAATGGTGATACATATTAATGGTCCTAGTGTAAAATAATACACTATATGAATTTAGAGAAATTTTGGAACAAGTTTGAATTTACGGCATATAGTCATGAGCTATAGTATTTTTTTATTAAGGATTTTAAATCCTTTTGATCAAGAAAATAATACATTATGTGTCTAAAAATTATTTTAGACATAATTGAATTTTCGAGAATTATTAAACATAGTATATTATGTTTATTTACTAAACGTTATATTAAATAACGTTAGAAATATAAAATAATGGTAATGTATTAATTGATTAATATTAAAAGAAAATATTAACCAAGTTTATCGATTTGCATGAAAATCGAGAATTAAAGCTTTATAAAAGAAATCGATTGAAAATCGATTTATATTGAATTTAGATATTAAAATGTGATTTATTAAAGAATTATTAAGAAAAGTCAAATGGTCGACTTTCAAAATCGACGCATTTAAATACGTCGTTAAATACGCTAATACGTGAAAAACGACACTTTTATAAGAATATCTCAATTGTGAGAAAAGATTTCAAAATTGTAATCATTTTATCGAATAGCGTTATTATATCGTTAATTATTTAACCTAAAAGGTTAAAATGAGACCGTAGATCATATTACGTCTCTCAAGTACGAGAATTATTTTATTGAAATACGCGTTGAAACGACGTATTAAGATTTATTAAGACTTTGAATTATTATATTATTTATCAAAGTTGAATATACTTTGATATTCTCAAAACGCCCAACGCATTTAAAATACTTTTACGTAGGTTAGACGCGACGCGACAAGTCGACAAAGCAAGAAATCGCTTAAGACGATCTATAGTCCAGTGGGCTTTACTATACTCAAATTGATAGAACTTATCAAATGATTTATTTATGATGCTTTATTGCAAGCAAATATTTATGAACCGATTTATTTAAGTACCGCCCAAAATGTTTATGTTTTACGATGTATCCAATCCATGATTATTGATGCATAATGTCGGTAGCTCCCACTTTATGACATGCTTGAATTGTATCCTTGTAAGCACCCACAAGGATGATGAAGAATTGATCCCGTGGCCGAGATGGCCCGGATTTTGTGCACCGATTATTTGTGATCTGTAGCCGAAGGGTGCTCGGCGGCCATGGCGTGTGTGAGACGAGGCCTTCTCTCCAACAAGGAATTATTGTCGATGAATTATCAGTGGTGGATATGGATCATACATGCGAGAAAATGCTTCGCCAAACGATATTTATGGAAAATGATGAAAATATTTAGTAAACACAAGTATTTCAAATTAAAACCTCGTGTGTTATCGTGATGGGCGTAGTAATTAAAAATTGATAAATTATTTCGCATGAGCCATCGAAAGTGTATTCTTGTACTCACCGCATATTTGTTTTTAAACGCGCAGTTGAGTCGATGATGATGATGGAGAGATGTTGAGTAATGTGATGTCTTTTGGTATTTATTATATTTTGAAAGAAACCTTGAGTGCATATCGTCATATATGCATTCACATGCTTTCCACGCATAATTTGAATATTATTGATGTTGATATCGACAAATGAATCATCCAAATTATCAAGCTTCGCTTAAGGACTTGTAGCCTTATATCCGTAAATTACTTTTGCCTTGTAATAAGGTTGATTATCAAGTTCGATAAGTATTATTTTGAAGTCTTTGATCATTCTTATTAAATGTGTTGTAATTAGTATTCCAAGCTCCAGCTTCTAACTGCCCTTTGATTAGAGGGTCAGACAGAGTGGTATCGTGAGCGCTCGCTTTTCAACCCAAAATCTCCTTTAAGGTTAAGTCTAGATCGAGTCACTAGACTTCTGAATCATCCGACTATGCTCAACACTTCATCACATCAAGCTCAACCGAAAAAGGTAAATTATTTCATCTTTGAAAAGAAAAGTTTGAGATTTATGATTTGATTTGTTGCCGATAGAACATTATCGACAAATGATTTATGAATTTGAATTGTTGTCAATAATTAATTGTTGTCAATAGAACATTATCGACAAATGATTTAGAATTTGATTTGTTGTCGATAGAACATTATCGACAAATGAAATGAGAAAGGTTGTAAATAACCATGATTGATTGATTGAAAATTTTTCGCAGAAATGCGATGTTTAAAACTAACTATGTTCGCTATATTTGAAATTTTATTCGCCGCTCAATATTGTTTTTGATTATCGACTATGTCATCCCAATTGAACATGACGTAATAAGGAGCATGATCCCTTATTGAAAAGAACATAGACGAACAAATGTACGAACTTTCCCCTTCTTACGTGAACAAAACAAAAGAAACGAGCTCGTAATAAAAGCTAAGGCTTTCCACCTCGCTGAAGTCAACCCAGGTTTCGACTTCGCATATGCGACTCGACCCCGACCTCGCATGCGCGACTGACTTCTACTGCATGTGCGATCACGACTTTGACTTCGTAATTTTATAACATCAACTTTGATATGTCAACCTTGGTATCTTGTACTACCCCGACATCGGCAACGGCATGCACGACTCGGTGTCGGCATCGCCAACAATCTCGGCGCGAGCACGCAAAATTTTCCCGCTCATGCAGTGATTTTGTTTTGACCCGCCTCCTTCGTGGACCCGATTTACACACGGTTTTCGCCATGTACCCTAACACACTGTAATTCATTTGTTATGAAGGACCAAACTCTGGTTCCTACTCCAGAATTTACGAGAATCAGTTAAAGTTAGTTCTATGATTTTATAGAATGAGAACTTTATAATATGATAAGAACCTTAGAATGTTACTAAGAAAGTAGGATTTAGAGTATAAGTAGAACCATTACCTTCATAAGAACCTTTGTTGATGACCTACTACGAGTATATAAGGTTTCAAATTTTATTCATTACCTAATTTCGCATTGAGTTTAACTCTACGACCTAGCTCCAATTGAGAAATCATGCGAGTTTCTCACTTTTTCTCAAAGAAATTTACAACCCGAAACCTTATAAAGCATCTTTGAAACCAAGTCTTGTGTGGTCGAGAAAATAATTGTGATGTGTCTCTCACCCCATATGATCCAAGAAATCTCAATAGTCGCTATTCGGTTTTCGGACCCTAGATCCAAATTATTCAAATTCAAAGAGATATAGATTCAATCATTAAAAGATGTCATATGAATTTACGAGGCAAGACTTTATAAGTAATCGTGATAAATTCTCCCGATTCTCGAAACCATCAAGTATGATGAATGTTGACTTACCTTGTCACCTAAGTGCTAATTAGTAAAGCGATAAACATCAGCATTATATAGGTTGACTTATTTCACCACCTAAAAGTTTCGCATCAAGAAAGTGATAGACATCAAGAAATTTTGATGTAAAGAAAATCAATGAGACGAGATATTTTCCCATGATACACATGGAAGTGATGACCTTGATGGCTTTACAAAGATTGATAATGAAGTTATACCTTCATATGATCATATGATAATAAAGTTATGAATAAGATACTTTTAGCATTTAATGCAAGAGTAAAAGTAAAGAAAAGTATATGATATCCGTGGATATAATTTTCTCACCATGTCATAACGAGAGAGATTACAACTTATCTTTAAGATAGTTGTTTGTTCCTAAACCCTCGTTAGTAGGTTGGACATGTTTAAAAGAATAAAGATGCATGCAAGATATTCTTTTCAAAGAATGTATATATATAAAGAAATGATAGATCTAAAAAAAAAAAATATCTCTCACTTTATACCTCAATCAATGAGATTATGCTTGAGAATAATCGATTCCAAGTAATTGAGACTGGTTAAATAAACGATAATGAGATTGAGGAATCATAATCCTCGAGATTGTGTGAACGATCAGATAGCCCTAGTATGTAAATCGTAAGGAGAAAATATCTCCAAAGCCAAGACATGGTAATGAGATGCTTGGAAATTTATTTATGGTGTACGAATGTACTACATTACCAAGCCATATGAAAATAATGACGGTTCTAACCCTGAATGTAAGAACCAAAGTATAACGAAAGTAATATATAACGAAAGTAATATTACTTTCAGATACCTTGCTCAAGAAAAAGAGGCAAAAGTATAATACGTCCCTAGTGGACAAAGGATTTCATCCTATGCTAAATTGCATGATGAATCAATAAAGATTAAGAAGAAATGACGTATATCCTAAAAGGATATTAGAAACGATAGCGCTAAATGCCAGTATAAGGGCTTATATGGAAAAGAGTTTAAAGTAAGGATATATGAGAAATATATTCCTACGATCGATAAAGTGAAAAGAGAATTGAATCATTCATACTGGATTAAGAATGAATGATAGTGATAGAGACATGACGATCTCTACGATAAGATTTAATTATCGATATATCAATATCAAAAGATAGGTGGACGTAGACCAACCATAATATGCTATTGGTAAAAGCATAACGGCATCGATAATTCAAAAGGATTTGATGAACGAGGTGATAGAAGAATATAGCAAGGATCATAATGTCCCAATGGAAAGGACAATGATATATGAAATAGATGTTACATCAATAGACGGAACACCGAGAACTAAGTTTATACTTAACACCGAAAACCGAATCTAACAAAATTAAGAAGGCCCGATAGGTATGAGAAAGATTTCAAAGATACCTACAATATTTTGTTCGATATAGGTGCTTCATGTTCTAACATCGCACAAGTATGTGCAGAAACGATAGAACCTAATTCGGGATAAACGAATCAAGAAATGAAAATTTCTTCACCTATAAGAGAATTATGGCCGTCGCAGGTGTTGCTCAAACTTAGAATTGAACCTAGGATCGCCTAAGGTTCTATCCAATGATTTAGATCATTATATCTATGTGGAACGTAGATATGATTCTAGAGACAAGAAGTTTCAGAAATGGTTGTCATTCACGTGATCAGTGACCTGGGCCTAGTCTCTTCGTTAGAGGTTTTACGCGACATGATATTAGCACCCACTATTTGCTTATGCGAATAAATTTAGAGCGATATACGACTGAAGGTGTAAAACATAAAATGAGTGATAATATAAATGTCATGAGTCGTGACGTAAGTTGTCCACAAGTTATATATGTCATAAAGTGTTTAAATCTTTAAGAGATCTTCTTGTTTAAAATTCCCTCTATTTCTTTAAATTAAGTCTGACTTATCTAGAAATATCTGTTTACAGATGGCAGGAAAAGGGAGTAATACGAGTAAGAAGATAACCACAAGGCCTACAAGCTTAGAACTCACACAGCATATCGGCTCTTCTACTATAACTGGCATGAATTTAGGATGCTTTTAGAGGAATTTCGCACCGTTGAAGGATGCTCAGAACTATGGAGTTACGGATGAGGATGGTATCCAGAGGCTTATTCGCTGCTTGCCAACGGAATGGCGTAAGTTTGCAAAAGAAGTATCAAGAGAATATCTTCTGCATGTAGAAAACTCCAAGACTTGGGCAGACCTACCAGATTTGCCGACCGACTCAAGCATACATATTATGCGATGGAACTGCACCTACTAGCTCTTGTCCCGTCCTCGGCAAGTCACCCAAGATGGTACAAAGGAGTGGTTGTACCGATGTCCCAAACGCCGCCGCACGCCCCGCGGCCGCAGATTATACCTCAAAGGGACGAGAATGGCAAGAGGACAGATCTTACCGCCTCGTGGACTAGGGAACTACCTCTACCAACTCAACCATACTTTCGATAAAAGCAACATGCACTTCTCGTGTCAAGAAGAAACGGGAGCAGCTTGACCTCGGCTCTCTCAAGGAATAGATCATCTATGGTACGAGGCAGAACGCATCAGAGAAAGGCAAGTTTCAAGTGAGGAGTAAGATTCACGAAGGCCACTCAGACATAGAGTCCTATGATCATATGAGACTTATATGTAGATAAGGGTTAATGTTGAAAATGGTGGCTAGATAATAAACGAGTGTGGAGTATGTTGTAAATATGTTAAATGGTGTCAAAATTTTAGAGTGTAAAAAGAATTAGATGCTATGAAATTAGTCGGCTTGATAGACCGACCGTAATTAATATATGAAAAGTCCTCACCGAGGCGCTTTGATGTAACATATTTTATGGTCCTTGTAGAATGGTGTCCGAGATACGACAACGAATTGTTCCGAATAAGATATGGCCACTATGAGATAGTAATTATGCCATTCGGACTAGCCAATGCACCAGCCTTGTTCATGAACCTCAAAAATTGAGTGTTCCACACATACTTAGACAATTTTGTCTTAACTTTATGAATAACGCCCTATCCATACAAAGAATGAGAAGGAACGAAGAACGCCGAAAGACTGCTTTTACTTAATTTTAAGAGCCGCAAATTTTACCAAGAACAAGATTGTGAAATTGCTTAAAGAAATATTCCTCGTGCACATAGTGTCTTTAGAAGGAATCAAAGTAGAGTGGCAAAGGATAAAGCAATTAAGAATGAAAGTCGTCGATGACCTAAAATGAGATCGAATTTCCTAGATTAATCGACTACTATCGAGAACCATGAAGAACTCTCTAAGGTAGCAAGGCCGATAACATAGCTACCCCAAAAGGAATCAAATTTACATGGATTAATAAAAGAAAGGCTATGTATTAATATGAGAAAGAAAATAGCTTACGATCACAATGACTTCGCCACATGAATAGGATTTCCAACTCATGACTTGAAATAATAACAATGGTATAAGCATCAAAGTTATGGATACATCACCCTATAACCATAAGTTAAGAATTCTTCACAAATTACAAAAGTTTGAATAAATTCTTCGAGCAAGGAGAATTGAATACGGATAGAAAAGATGGCTCGAATCAAGAAAGATTACAATTGTGATATAAATTATCACATACTGAGGGTTATATATATATATTTCAAGCAATAATAAGCTTAGAAATGAAATCATGAATGAAGTTCATGACCCTTCTCATACCGCCCAACCAGACAGCATTAATAGACATTATGGTTTACGAGAAAAGTTAGATAGTAAGGAATAAAACGAGATATAACCATATTGTCGAGCAAAGGTCTCGTTACCAACAAGTGAAGGCATTGTATCAATGACCTTATAAGAGGTTATAATCTCGAATATATATACAGATGAAAATGGAATGACATCGCAATGGATTCTATGACTGTTTTGCCAAAGTCATAAGAGGTAACATCGCTATATGGGTAGAAGTGATCGACTCGCCAAATATGTTCATCTCGCCATTCGATGACTCGAGATCCGAAAAGTTAGCTCACTGACATAAAGGAAATTGTATCTTTGTAGGGTACCAAAACCTATCATTTCGTGAGAGACTCTAAGTTTACCCCTAGATTTTGAACTAACTCACAAAAGGAGTTAGACATGAGATTGAACTTAACATAGATGTCCACCACCGATAGATGGACAGCTAAAAAGGACAATATGGATGTTTAAGAACACGATAGACCATTAATGTTAAATCAAGGTGCAAGTGGGAACGTGTTGTACCACTTGTTAAGTTCACGCACGACCATAGTCACAAGCAATGATCAATATAGCCTTATGAAGCATTATGTGGAAAGAAGTATCGACCACCACTTTATTAAAATAAAGTAGGTGAGAGAAGGTATAAGGTCCTGACGTCGTAAATGAAACGATTAAGATATCTGCCAAATGAGGCAAAGAATAAGAAAAGCTCAGGACAGACAAAAGTCTTACGCTGATACGTGTAGATCTAAACTGCATTTTAAATGCAGAAACGAAGTTTCTTAAGATTTCTCCATTAAGGGAAATTATAAAGTTAAGATACAAAAATGTTAAGATCCCGTTTTATAGGACCTTACGAGATCCTAGTAATGATAGGCCCAGTAGCCTATAGATTGGTACTTCGAGCAAATTTGGGAATGTAACGACCGACTGGTCGACCCCACGCATCAACACGAGTCTTTTCAGTGTGTTTTGTCCTCACTCACACACCCCCGAGAAAACTTCCAGGGGTCACCCATCCCACAATTGCTCCAAGCCAAGCACGCTTAACTTTAGAGTTTTGTGAGATGGACTCAAAGAAGATGCATCTTGTTGGTATGAGTAGCACATATCAAACTTTGTTTCCCTCAATATGCAGTCCCATACCGCATATTCTCGAAATCCTCTCATTCCGGCATGCTTTGTTCATTCATGTACCCTTCGCTTGAAGCCTTAATCGAGCCGCCTTGTCCATGCCCCGCACACCGATCACTCCGCATTTCGCCTCGGACGTCACATGTACTCTATATCTAGGACATATCCTCAAGGGAGGTGCACAAACAATCCACCAATGTAATAATATCGATATCATAACCTCGTAAAACATGATCTTGGTTTATTATAAGTAATGCAAGAAAGCAAAATAGCATTACATCCTCGTCAACTAGACCGTCAACCACATAGCATGCTCATATCGAGACTCACAAAGAATAACATAACAAATCTTGTTCCCAATCGAAAGCAAATAAGGGACAAGAATACATCAATATCGTAGTACGATATAACACAACATCGCTGAAGCATAGCATGAAGAACCCGCAGCCCACCCCTCGCCGCCTGTCCAGCCCTCCTCCATCCGTGAAAAGATTTGAAAAGAGTTTGGGTGAGTACTAGCGCACTCACCGGGTTTTATCGTAAATCAAAAGAATCATGATGCCGTGTTTAGAGCACTTACCTTAGAAGGTTTTAAACGTAACCACTTCTAAGTAAGCAAAATAGATTTTCATTTTCGATACCGATCCGTTATTATCCGTTGTTCTCATCATAGAACCATGAACCACGGCTCAAACGATCCCGCCACCCATCACATGTCATTCATTCGCCCGAATATATCCAATGCCCACGCCCGAACGTATCCACCAAGCAATTCGTGTGGACTTCAGGTCAAACTCGCGTAGAACCATAACCACCTCATTACCATTTCGTGGACTTCCGGGTCTATCCTTCGTAACCATAACCACGTGTTCGGGTCATCCCCTTATGATCAATACTCAAGATGGTGATCAACCCACCGAATAGAGATCCGCACAACCATGATAGAACCATATCTCGATCGAGAACAAGAATAATTTCACAAAACATTTTACGACGCATATGTTTTATTTTGAAATATCTCGAGTAAATAACTCAAAATAAGCATATATAACCCAACCCGAATGACGAAAACGCCAACCGAGATATCTACGGATCCGACGACTTCACCGATCGACCGGTAGGTACCGTAATAAGATGGAACAACTTTGGGGTCACATCTTCTTATCATGTATGTTATATGTATCCCACTTCTTCCCGCTTAACCCCACCCCTAATCACACCCCAAGATCCGTGCCTTCCTGAATCGGGGCATGACAAGGAAAGACGTAATGTTTCCACGTGTCACCGCTATGGAAATATGAAATGACCCAAAACACATGATCCGCCATAATGACGTGATCTTTAACTCGATGAGTTGTGATGAAAATCTACGACTAGTTCAACGCATAATTCAATGATTAAAGAATCAAGTTCGTCTTTAATGAAAGTCCAATGGAGGAACCATGGACAAAAGAAAATCACGTGGAAAAATTTAAGATATTATGGTGTTAAGATACCCATACTTTCGAGGTATGCAAATTTCGATGAAATTTCTTTAAGGTGGAATGTAATACCCGAT
This sequence comes from Salvia rosmarinus, assembly GCA_036937905.1. Taxonomy (NCBI): domain Eukaryota; kingdom Viridiplantae; phylum Streptophyta; class Magnoliopsida; order Lamiales; family Lamiaceae; genus Salvia; species Salvia rosmarinus. Next base: position 41,646 of record JAODLM010000394.1, read on the forward strand.
TATTTAAAAGCCTAATTACTTATATTAATTTAGTAAATTAGAGTTTTATTATGCTAAATTGATAAATAAATTTTCGAATAATGATTTCGATTACTTTGGAATAATAAATTCCTATGTATTATTCACAAAAGAATGTGAATTGAGAAATACGATTATGTAACTTATTTCAACAAGATATTTCAACGTCGATCACAGACGATAATTAAATATTCGTGATATTTTCTAAGTGTATGAGCTTAGAATCAAATTCCATTATTATTGGAATGATTTAATAAAGTGATTACGACTTTATTACGACCATTTGGAGATGAGTCGATAATTAACGCTGAGACGCTTCAAACGTTAAAGTTTAGAGATGACTTGAGAATCAAGTCTAATGATCAAGAAATTATGATATTTCAATTCCTATGATTATTTTATGTAATTAGAGTATTATTTAGCATTAAAATAATGCTAGAACATTAAGGATTAATTATTGAGCAAGTTTAATTTTCGAAACCCTAATTCAAAATTGTGGTTTTCGCATACGAAATGATACCAATAATTTTTCCTATGATATAATTTATCATCTAAAACATGTATTATGATATATATCTATAATTAGCATGAAAATTAAATAAGTATCACTTGACAATGAAAGTGCCACGACTAATGTCGGAGAAACATTTAGTTACGCGAGTTTTCATGTTGAATTGCTATGATGTGGTCAAATGAATTAAGTAGGATTTTTGTACACCTAACCAAGTAAAATAAGTAATGATCAAGTGATGTGTGAGGCATGAGAGCCGTGTGTTTTCTCGACCAAATAGAGGTTAGAAGATTGTTCGAACTCTCGAATTGATCGACTTCCATAAAGTACATGTTTCGATACTATTTGTTGTATTAGATAAAACAATTAAATTCATCCTCCTTATGCATGAGATGGTCGACGATAGGGATCAAAAAGGATAGGATTTTCTTTGGTCGCCCAAGTGTAGTAAATGTGTAAGTATGACGAGGTATACATTGATGAGTCACAAAGTGAAAAGAATTATTTTGCTTTTGTTGTGTATGTGTGATAACCGTAGGTTTTGTGAGCAATAAAGGTAAGAAGAAAATATAAACTCTTCTTTGACTTGGCTTCATGTGATAAATGCCTTAGATATGTATGTACCATGTATGGGACAAATGAAATAAAATTTTCCTCCCTTTTTCGTGTTAACCGACTACTCATTTTCAACAAAGCAAAGGAATCATTTTAGTTGTTCAAAGTGTTGTAAGAAGCATTTAAATTGTGTAAGAGATATTTTACTTTTATGAGGTATGCATGGTGAGTCATAAAGCATTGTTAGCTTCCCAATTTTGTAAGTGAGAAAGAGACACGAGAGAGAGACATGAGAATTGTGGAAAATTTTTAAGTCTTTACTTCATGTCACTTGTACTTAAGCAATATTAATTAAGCAAAACAAGCCATTCCCTCTCTCCAAACAAGAAACTACCGAGAGCTACACCATTAGAAAAGCCTTGAGTGTTCTTACTTTTCAATCACCAAACCCTTGATCTAAAGCATGTGCACACTAAATCGATACCGTTAAAAAGGTTAGAAATCGAACGAGCTTCGATTATACATTAAGATTTTAAATTTTCAATGGTTCGATTCTTATGTTAAGCATGTGTTCTTATGAAAATAATTATGCTAGCATGATGTTGTTAATTAATTATACATAGATGTAATGGACTAGAAGCATATTGATGTTTGAAATCAAGTTAAGCATGTTATTAAAATTTTATAACAATGATCAAAATTGTTAGTGTTAATTTGATGATGGATTAATGATATATAATAGCCAATGAGCTTATAGTAATTATTTGAAATTTTGGAAATCATATGAAATAAATATGATTTTACCGAAAATAAGAATAAAAAATAAAAGAATGAAAACTATTTGAAAATTTTTGAAGAATGCCGTGAGCATTCTTTGTGGTTTTGAAATGAATGCTTGTTCTCTACTATATGTAAAAGCATGTGATTATATATTAGAATTTATCGATTTTGAAATTTTGTTCATGTACTTGGAAAAAAAAATTCGAGAATGCTTAGTATGACTATGTTGATGAATAAGTGGTAATGTTAGATATTATAATGTATTAGTGTTACATTATAGTATATGAGCATTGTGTGATTTTATTGAAATTTTAGGAAAATATTCGTATTTGTAGTAGAAGCCGTGAGCTTATAAACATGAATAGGTGATGCCAAATTTTTCTATAGCTAATGGTGATACATATTAATGGTCCTAGTGTAAAATAATACACTATATGAATTTAGAGAAATTTTTGGAACAAGTTTGGAATTTATAGCATATAGTCATGAGCTATAGTATTTTTTATTAAGGATTTTAAATCCTTTTGATCAAGAAAATAATACATTATGTGTCTAAAATTATTTTAGACATAATTGAATTTTCGAGAATTATTAAACATAGTATATTATATTTATTTATTTAAACGTTATATTAAATAACGTTAGAAATATAAAATAATGTTAATGTATTAATTGATTAATATTAAAAGAAAATATTAATCAAGTTTATCGATTTACGTGAAAATCGAGAATTAAAGCTTTATGAAAGAAATCGATTGAAAATCGATTTATATGAATTTAGATATTAAAATTGTGATTTATTAAAGAATTATTAAGAAAAGTCAAATGGTTGACTTTGAAATCGACGCATTTAAATACGCTCGTTAAATACGCTAATACGTGAAAACGACACTTTTATAAAAATATCTCAATTAGAGAAAAGATTTCAAAATTGAAATCATTTTATCGAATAACGTTATTATATCGCTAATTATTTAACCTAAAAGGTTAAAATGAGACCGTAGATCATATTACGCCTCTCTCAAGTACGAGAATTATTTTATCGAAATACGCTAAACGACGATTAAGATTTATTAAGACTTCGAATTATTATATTATTTATCAAAGTCGAATAAACTTGATATTCTCGAAAACGCATCGACGCACTAAAATACTTTTACGTAAGGTTAGACGCGACGCGACAAGTCGACAAAGCAAGAAATCGCTTAAGACGATCTATAGTCGAGGTGGGCTTTACTATACCAAATTGATAGAACTTATCAAATGATTTATTTATGATGCTTTATTGCAAGAAAATATTTATGAACCGATTTATTTAAGTACCGCCCAAAATGTTTCGCTTTTATGTATGTATCCAATCCATGATTATTGATGCATAATGTCAGTAGCTCCCACTTTATTACATGCTTGAATTCGTATCCTCAGCACCCACAATGATGATGGAGAATTCAGATTCAGGCCGAGATGGCCCGGATTTTGTGCATCGATTATTTGCGATCGTAGCCGAAGGGTGCTCGTCATTATGGATGCTCTGTGAGAGGAGGCCTCCCAACAAGGAATTATTGTTGATGAATTATTGTGGTGGATATGGATCATACATGCGGAAAATGCTTCAAGTCGATATTTATGGAAAATGACAAAAATATTTAGTAAACACAAGTATTTCAAATTAAAACCTCGTGTGTTACCGTGATGGGGCGTAGTAATTAAAATTGATAAATTATTTCGCATGAGCCATCGAGTGTATTCTGTACTCACCGCATATTTGTTTTAAATGCGCAGTTGAGCCGATGATGGTGATGGAGGGAGATGTTGAGTAGTAAAGATGTCTTTGGTATTTATTATATTTTGAAAGAAACCATGAGTGCATATCATCATATATGCATTCACACGCTCACGCATAATTGAATATTATCAGATGTTGATATCGACAAATGAATCGTCTAAATGTAATGTTCCCATAATCCTAAAGTCGGATTAAAGAGGACTAATACTAGAACAAGAATTGTGGTTCATGAAAGCCTAATTCAAGACATATAACACGTAAAATAAGACGATTCGATCATTATATATATTAATAACATAATGTACAAGAAAGGCTAGCCAATGATCCAAAAGAATACCAACGATTTGAAGGACTTCAACTCATAATATTCGTATATAAGCATAATATTCAAAAGTAGACATTGTTCAAACACAATGAAAGGCATGTGAATACACGTCGACGCACGTGTACCCAAGGTTTCTAACTTAACATTCAAAAGTGTTCGACTTCTCAACACCCTCCATCATCACTATCAACACCAACCTCGCACATTTAAAAGCAAACATGCAGGTCGAGTACGAGGATGCACTCTGGACTCATGCCAAAACATTTTATCGATTTAAATTACACTACCACATCATGGTAAGACATATGGTTTTACTAAATGCCTTATGCTTACTAAATCATTTTCATCGCTCATAAACATCATCGCCGCCAAGCATTTTACTTGCATGTATGATCCATATCCTTATCCTTTATCATAACTTTATAATTTAGCGTCGTAGAAGGAGGCCTCCTCACGTCACGCGACCGGCCGCAGCATTGTCCTTACAGCCCCACAAATACTATTTTCTTGTGTACACGTTAACCCTAGCTGTATAAGCCTTCCGGCATAGGATCCGAATTCGATTCCATTCATAAATTGGGAGCTACCCAACACATTTATATCATTTCATTCATGGATAGGATACATATATAAAACATAAACATTTTGGCGGTGTAATTTCATGAACATTTTATCATCATTCTTTGATATAAGCATCGTAAATAAAATCATTTGTTCAAGATTTTATCATTTAAGAGTATAGTAAACCCACCGACTCCTTGATCATCAAATTTTCGATTCTTTTTCAAGGCCAAGTCGTCGCGTCGCCTTCCACACCTTTACGTAAAACGATACGTTGTCACGCCGAGATTTTCAAAGTTTAGAATAAACTTTGATAACTTATTCTAATATAATTTGAATTCCTTAACTAATTCAATATGCCGCTCAATCACAGATTTTGAACTAAACATTTCTCCTACTTCGAGATATGTTCAAATATTTCATTTTAACCTTTTAGGTTAAACGTTTAACGTATTTACACGTTTTTCGATGCAAGGATTTCAATTATGAAATCTTTTCTCACTAATGAGATTTCCTTATATAAATAATACGCTTTACACGTATTAGCGTATTTTTGAACGATTTCATACGTTGATTTCAAAAGTCAACATTTTGACTTTTCTTTATTAAATTCTTTAATAATTCCTATTTTAATATCTAAAATATAAATCGATTTTCAATTTTCATAAAGTATTAATTTCGATTTTTCACGCAAATCGATAAACTTCATTAATATTTTCTTAAATATTAATTTACTTATTCTTTAAACATTATTTTTCATTTCTAACGTTATTTAATATAATCGTCATTACAAACATAGTATTCTATGTTTATAAAATTTCATAAATTCTTAATATGTCTAAATTAATTTCTAGACGTATAATGTATTATTTTTCTTAATATTAAGGATTTAAAATCCTTAATATATTATTACAAGCTTTCGGTTTTAAGCTTCTTTTTTTTTATTATTCTTCCAAAAATTCTTCTAAATTCATATAGTGTACTATTTCATCATAGTATCACTAATATGTATTAATATTAACTATAGAAAAATTTGGGCATCACTTATTTAAGTCCATAGGTCACGGTTTTAGTCCAAACCTTGTCCAATAAATTTTCTAAAATTCTAGTTAATTTATACAAGGTCCCAATATTAATTTATAACATATTTATAACCTATAGTCCAACATATTCCATTTCTTCATCAACGTATATATTGTTCAAGGTCACGGTTTCTCTCCCATCTTTATACCAAACATTTTGTAAAATTCCAATTAAATTACACTATACTTATACTCTATAGTATATTAACATTACATCATTATATTTACTAAAATTAATTAAATCTTCATGTATTCATGCTTAGAAGCTCTCGAAATTTTTAAAAGTATGATCATCAATTTCTTAAAAATTCTAATAAAATCACATAGCACATAATCAATGCTATAGATCAACATTATGCTATAATAACACTTAATTAAAATTTGTACATTAAACTACATTCTTCTTTCATTTTCGGTAATTTCACAAAACCTAACATATGATTTTTTAAAAATTCTCATTTAATCACAATGTTCTATACTACTAACATATATCATTAATCCAACATTAAATCAAACCCTAGCATTTTCATCATATTAAAATAATTAATATCACGTGCTTAACTTCAAAATAATTCATCATATGAACATTTAATCATATGTAGCATAATTTATAAACAATAAAACATGCTAGCAACATTTTATTCATAAGAACACATGCTTGTAAAACATAATCGAACCATCGAAAATTTAAAACTTAATGTATAATCGAAGCTCGTTCGATTTCTAACCTTTTTAACGGTATTGATTTTGTGTGAAATGATCTAGTATCAAGCTTTTGCTAAGGAGAAAACAAGAACACTCAAGGTGTTTCAAAAGAAAAGCTCTCGGTACTTCTTGCTTTTGAGATAGGGAAAAGTGTTTGTTTAATGAAGCACAAATACTTAAGTAATTGAATTGGAATACTCTAACTCCTATTACTCTCTCTCACTCTCGGCCACTACAATCACAACACAAGCAAAACAATTTAATTCATGCTTTATGACTCATCAAATATTACATCACTATACTAACTTCTTGAATAATTTTTTGATTAAAACAAAATTAATTCCTTGCCTTTGGGAGCAATTACCGTCGACCACCCTTGCAAGACACAAGGATTACACAAGCTTTCTCCTATGACTCACCATGCATATGTCATGGAAGTTAGTATCTCTTACATTTTGAAAGAAACAATGAAATATCTATTGCTTTTGGAGAAGCAATAGCCATCGGTCATCCTCATTGTGTAAGGAGATGGAATTTTATTCTTGTTTTAATACCATGTATTTAATCCTACACTCTATCCCAAATATAATTTACATCATCAAAGTATTATTCTTAGTCAAAGAAATCGACTATTTCATGTCTTACAACATCCACTTGCTAATTACTTGGTTAGAGTGTAAATATACCACACTTGTATTACTTGTTCACATATTATTACAATGTGTAGCAAAACACACGTAAATATGGGTACACTAAATAGCTCACGGCTATTTTCATTCCTTATGTGATAACTTTTGAATTTTCATGCTAATTATATATATATATATATATATATATATATATCATAATATATGTTTTAGATGATAAATTATATCATAGGAAAAATTATTAGTATCATTTCATGTGAGAAAACCCTAATTTTCGAATTAGGGTTTTCGAAAATTAGTACATTGTTCAATAATTAATCCTTAATATTCTAGCATTGTTTTAATACTAAATAATACTCTAATTACATATAATAATCATAGGAATTTAAATACTATAATTCCTTGATCATTAATCTCATTTTTCTATTCATCTCTAAACGTTAACGTTTGAAACGTCTCAAAACGTTAATTATCGACTCATCTCAAAATGGTCGTAATAAAGTCGTAATCACTTTATTAGATTATCCCATTTAATATGGAATTTAATTCTAAGCTTCGTTGCTTAGAAAATTTTACGAAATTTTAACTATCGATAACCAATCGACGTTAAAATAATACTGCCGAAACACTTAATAAAATTATATTCCTTAATTCACAATTTTTAGTGAATATAAAATAGAATTATTACTCGTAATTAATCGAAATCATTATTCGATATATTACTAATTCTATTATTTCGGCGAAATCCTAATTTACGAATTTAAATATCGTAATTAGGCATTTAATTCTTCGGGATATTATATTCTACCCCCCTTAAAAGAAATTTCGTCCCGAAATTTGCATACCTTAGAAAAATCCGGGGTATCGTTCTTTCATAGCTTCCTCAAGTTCTCACGTGGCCTCTTCTTGTCCATGATGTCTCCACAACACTTTGACTAGCGGAATGGACTTGTTTCAGTAATTCTGAACTTTACGGTCTAGAATCGCCGTAGGTTCTTCTTCATAGCTCATATCTGGATTGAGGATCACGTCGTCTTGATGGATCACGTGTTTTGGATCGTGTACGTATTTTCTTAATTGTGACACGTGAAACAAGTTGTGTACATTCCCGGACTTGGCGGAAGAGCCAACCTATAAGCTCTTGGCCTATCCTTTCTAGGATCTCATAAGGTCCTATAAAACGGGTCTTAGTTTTCCTTTACTCCAAACCTTATAATCCCTTTGATGGAGAGACTTTGAGAAAGACTTTATCTCCGCCTCAAAATATAGTTCGGATCTCACGCGTGACGTCGACGACTGCCTATCTTGAGCTTCTTTATTCTTTGCCTAATTTGTCGACGATTTCAATCATTTCACTTATTGCTTGAGCCCTACGATTCTTCTTTCACCCACTTCATCCCAATAAAGCGGTGATCTACATTTCTTTCCATACAAGGCTTCGTATGGGGCCATATTAATCGTCGCTTGGTAACTATTATTGTAGGCAAATTCATAAGGGTAAAACATCTTCCCATTTTGCACCTCGATCCAACACTCTTCGTTTTAGCATATCTTCTAGTGTCTCGAATCGTCTTTCGATTGACCATCGATGCAGGGTGAAATGTCAGGTTTGAAATTCAACTTCGCCTAATTCTTTTGCAAGCTAACCCGTAATCTCGAAGTAAATTTGGAGTCTCTATCAGACGTGATAGATTTTGGCACTTCATGAAGTCGTATAATTTCTTTTACATACAACTGGGCTAACTTATCAGATCCATGAGTGATCTGAATTGGCAGAAAATGCGCACATTTTGTGAGCCTATCAACAACTACCCAGATGGTAGTGTTTCCCCTTTTCGATTTTGGTAGACCCGTAACGAAGTCCATCGCTATCTCATCCCACTTCCATTCGGGTATTCCCAAAGGTTGTAACTTTCAGTAGGGCGTTGGTGCAATGCTTTCACTGCTGGCAAACAAGACAACGCCTACAAAAGAGGCTACGCCTCGCTTCATACCTTCCCACCGTAACCTTTTTCTTAAGTCTTGATACATTTTCGTCTTTGCTTGGGTGGGTCAGATAAGGTGTGTCATGAGCTTCACTCATGATTTCATTCCAAGATCGTTGTTGTCCGAACACATAATCTTCCTTCAAATAATAAAGCATTATCTCGTGCTTCTTGAAAATTCTTTAGTCCTTCCATCCTTACTTTGGCTCTTGCTTTTCTAACTTTTCCTCCATCCTTTGTCCTTTTATGATTCTTTTTCTTAAGTCGACGTCAAGGTGAGTGTAGCAATACACTCATGATCGCCTCTCGACTTTCAACCATTTCTATCTTCATTTTCTCAAACTCTTCAACGAGTTTCTTTTCCTTTGTAAGAGACATCCCAATTTAGTTTGATTTTTACGACTTAGGCATCGCTACTACATTCGCTTTACCCGGTGATAATTAATACCACAATCGTAATCCTTCACCGATTCGAGCCATCTTCTCGCCTCATGTTTAGATCTCTCTCGAAAAAGTACTTCAAACTCTTATGGTCTCAGAAGATCTCACATCTCACTCCATAGAGATGGTGTCTCCAAATTTTCGGTGTATGAACCATCGCGGCTAGTTCCGTGTCATGAGTTGGGTAGTTCACCATGTGGTCTCGAGTTGTCGGGATGCATAAGCTATCACTTTTCCTTCCCGCATCAAGACACAACCCACTCCGTTCTTAGAAGCATCAAGATAAACTACATATTCTTTATCTCGCTCGAATCGCTAGCATCAAGCACTTGTCGCTTTTTCCTTAAGCTTCGAAAATTACCTCACATTCTTCATCCATTTGAACTTGATTTCCTTCGAGTAGTCAAGTTATTGGCCTTGCAATTTTGGAGAATCCTCGATAAATCTCCTATAATAACCAGCTAGTCCCAGAAACTTTCGATCTCGCTCGGGTCCTCGGCGATTTCCATTCTCGCATGACTTCTACTTTGGTGGATCTACTTTAATTCCTTCAGAGACACAATGTGTCCAAGGAACATTACTTCCTTCACCAAAACTCGCATTTGCTAAACTTAGCAAAAAGTCGCTCATCTCTCAAGGATTGCAACACCGTTCTTAGATGATTCTTATGGTCTTCTTCATTCTTTGAATAGATGAGAATATCATCTATAAAGACCAAAACGAATTTATCTAAGTATGGATGAAACACTGCTCATAAGATCCATAATACGGCTGGTGCATTTGTCAATCCGAACGGCACTACTATGAATTCATAATGGCCATACCTCATCCGAATGCGCCTTGATACGCCTTCCGGCCGTATTTGAGTTGGTGATAACGACTTGAGGTCAATCTTCGAGAATACACTCGCCTCGTAATTGATCAAACAGTCATCTATCCTTGGCAAAGGATATTTATTCTTCAACATCTTATTCGGTTCCCGATAATCTATACACATCCTCAAGGAACCGTCTTTCTTTTGACAATAGAACAGCGCTCCAAGGCGAAACGCTAGTCCGATAAAACCTAGGTCCAAAAGCTCTTGGATTTGGATCTTCAATTCTTCTAGTTCTTTCTGAGCCATCCTATAAGGGCCTTCAACACCGGAGTGATCCGGGTTCCAAGTCGATGGTGAATTCCAATTGTCTATCGTGAGGTAATCTGGTAGATTTTCGAAAACATCCGAAATTCGCAAACAATTTCTACATCTTCAGCCTTCATTTCCGCTTTATCTTCCCGCTCATGTAAATAAGATACGCGTGGCATCATTTCCCGGTTATCATCCTTCTCGCCTTCGAGGTCGATATAATCGGGACTTTCTTCCCATGCGATTCCGTGGAAATGCGTAGCTTCTTGTCGTGAAAATGAAATGAAATTTTCCTCTCTTTGCAAAGAATCGTGGAATGGTTTGTAGCTAAACAATCCATTCCTAAAATTATATCTACGCCACCCATGGGTATTATGTTCAAATTGTTCGCCGTAACCTTAAGTGATCCTAAGTTCAACTCTGGTTCGAGCAAATATGCGTAATACCATAATCCCACCTATAGGTGAAGAGATTCCCATGTCCTGATTGGCCTTCTCAGATCTAAGTTCAAACATATCAACACATGTTCTTGATATAAAGGAATGTGAAGCACCCGTATCGAACAACAATAAAACAGGCGTGTTGAGAAGAATTCCCATACTTGCCAGGTTTCCCTGGTTCTGTTCGTTCAGCCTCCGATGTAGACCATACGCTCTAGCCAAGGCTGGCTGAGGCTGATGGGGCGCTTGTCCTTGTTGATTCTGTTGCTGTTGTTGCGGCTGCTATTGCTGACGTTGCTGCTGCTGACGCCATCGCTGTGGTTGCCGCCTCTGTTGTTGGGGTTGCTACCACTGTTGTTGCTGTACTTGTTGCCGAGGTTGGGCGAACCCGAATAGCCACAGTGGCTGGGCATTGCCGGCTGATTCGGCATTACCATCGCTTCCGGCGTGTCAGGGGCAATTGTTAGCGTAATACCCTTTCACACCGCACTTAAAACAGCCTCACGCCCGCCATGCACGCTCCTTGTGCATTTTCGGCACTTTGGACAAGGTAGAGCCCTAACTCGCTCTTGTGGACCTCTCACGGAGGTGAAAAGACCGCCTCTTCCATCCTCGCCCGGAAGCGCCACATTCCTCGCCATTGCCGCTTGTTCACATTATCGGCATTTCCCGCTATTGCCACCAAAGTTTGGTTCCCACTTCCTTTACCTCTATCTCCGTATTCGGGTCCGAGTGATGTCGACTTATCATCCGCATCACGCCTCAATACCTAAGGCTCGTCCAAGAGCCTCGGTATAGGTCAAGTCTCCATGGCTGGCGAGAGACATCCTGATCTCTGGCCTTAGACCCGACCTAAACTTCTCTGACATCTTCAGGTCTGTGTTCACCTGATCAGGTGCATACCTCGACATGTCGCAAAAGATGCGATCATAGTCGGTTACTGACATCTTCTCTTGCTTTAAAACGAAGAATTCGTTCTCTTTCCTTTTTCTATAATTTTTCGGGATGTATTTGTCATACATCTCCCTCTTGAAGTCTTCCCAAGTAAATTCGCCCATTTGCTCTGGTGTGAAAATCTTTCTTCTGGCTTCCCACCAGAAGTCGGCAGGTCCAGAAAGCTGAAAAGTAATGCACGATCGCTCTCCCGCTGTGCATCGTAGAAAGTCAAAATCCGTTCCATTGCCCTTATCCATTGTTACGCTTCATCCGGTTTCCTTCCCATTAAAGACGGGAGGTTTCGCCTTAGAAAGAGTTCCTCTATCCTACGATCGGTGGAGGTGGGGTGGTTGAGGTATAATTTCGGTTCTTGTCTCGATTCTACCTCTTCCCTAGCTCTTCCCTTCCTCTTCCTCTACCTCTAATCTCTTGTTCGGATCTCTTCTAGGAGGCATTACATTATATAAGACATTCAATTAAAAACCCATTATTTTCACAATTTAAACATACATAATATCATCATACAATCTTATTGTAAAACAGCTTTAATAAAAACATTTCATCTTTGTCATACACCTTTTTGCCGCAAAAGCCCATTCAGGGTCATATATATATATCAGAAAATTCTGCCATAAGAAAGGTTGTTCTGTACAAGCAGTTATCAAAAGGAAGTTACATACATACAAGCTTACATGTCATTACAAAACACTAAGTTTTCACTTCCACTATATACATAAGCAACCACACTATATACATACTACACTATACACGTCTTCAAAATCTACGTCTCGCCTTCGTCTCGAACTCTCTCACTCTTCCTCATCCTCATCAGGATCTTCTTCCTCATCAGGATCTTCCTCCTCATCAGAGTCGTCCTCTCGTGCACGAACCCTGGATGGTCCTGCTCCATCCTCTCCGATCGCATGGATGTCGCGCATCGGGCCATAATCCTCGCGCTCGGATCAGAACTAACACGCACAGATCAGAGGCATCCCGAGTGTCCGACACTCTCATCCTCGCTGTACGGCGATAGGGCTCTGCTGGAGGTGGTGGAGCTGCCATCGGCGGTAGGGGCTCTGCTGGAGGTGGTGGAGCTGCCATCGGCGGTAGGGGCGGGAGTGGTGGACGTAGAGGATGTCCAAAAGACAACGGTGGAAAAACAGGCGCCCCTAGTGCAATCGGTCGTGCTGCCCTATCCACTTGGGCAAGTCTGCCCTCATCAAATAGATACCGGGGCACCACCGGATTAACCTGCCTCGGAACCTCTGTGTAAAGCCACTCCGGCGTGTCGTCACGCCATGTATACTCCCTCGGAGGGAGGTAAGGTCCTCTCGGGGCGGCTCCGTAAATGCAGAAGACATAACTAAGATGGCTGATGAATCGCGGTAGGTCCGCGATCAAGTCATAGTCTCCGCCCACTCGGTAGATGTAATCACCGGACACTTCCCGGCCATAATCTTCCCAGTCGTACGGAAGTCGGGTCAAGAGGCGCTTGACGCCATCGAAATCCGTCACACCATATACTCGTGCATCCCTCCAATGTCTGAGGTATTGCATCAAGAACTCTCCCAAGTCGTCGCCGTAACACATCCAATACTCCCGATAAGCACGAACTACTTCCTCGGGCATAGCGTGTGCTCTAGCCTCCTCCTGCAAGATACCGCATCTCCTCCATCTCGCCACGCACAAAACTAGCGTAAGTCAACTAAACATTATCCGATAAATGAGAAGATAAACTTAGACGCATCTCATTAGCGGCTAGGATAAACTGGACAATCTATAAAGCAGATAAACAATCCAAACACATCTGATGAACAGATAAATGTTATCAGGAAATGTTTTCATGTACATCACACGTCGTAGCTCTCTTATTCTACTAGGAAACTTATTATCTAGCAGCGTTCTAAAGTCTATGTTATACTATAAGGTCTTTGTACTAAGTAAAACTCGAACTAAAATTCTATAGACTCTCGTGAATTCTGGAGATAGAAACAGGGGTTTAGTCCTTCATAACAAATGAATTTCAGTGTGTTACGAGTATGCAGGCGAAAACCGTGCGTAATTTGGAATTCAAACGAAAGAGAACGAGCTAAAACAAAATCACTGCGCAGTGCAGAAAATTTCGCGCGCTCGTGACGAGATTTGTAGGCAATGCTGACGCCGAGGTCGTGCATGCCGTTGCCGATATCGGGTAGTACAGGCTTCCAAGGTCGACACGTCAAAGTCGATGTTATAAATTTCCAAAGTTTAAGTCGACGATCGCACATGCCGAAGTGGAAGTCGGTCGCACATGCCGAGGTCGTGAGCGAGGTCGAACATGCCAAGTCGAAGATGAGTCGCACATGCAAGTCGTGAGGTCGAGCCGCACATGCAGTCGAAGATGAGTCGCAAGATGATGCCAAGTCGTGAGACGAGTCGCACATGGCGGTCGAAGATGAGTCGCACATGCCGAAGTCGTGACAAGTCGAAGATGAGTCGCACATGCCAGTCGTGAGACGAGTCGCACATGCCAAAGTCGTGACGCAGTCGCACATGCCAAGTCGAAGATGAGTCGCACATGCCGGTCGTAATGATGGCGCCGACGCCGCTCGTTTCAAAAGTTGAGGTCCTAATCGTCTTTCGCATTCGTCTTTGGCCTTGAGCTCGAGGCTATCGTTACTTTCGTTGTTCACGCCATTCTTTTGTTCTTGTAAGGGAAAGAAGTTCGTATTTCTATGTTCTTTTGCAATATGTGGTCATGCTTCTTATGTCATCTATGTTCTTCTTGTGATGACATATCATTTGTCATAATCAATCTTGAAAATTGAAACTAAATTTTCAAATAATGAAACACGATTCATTCATACATGCATATTTCTTCGAATTCCAAAGAATCCATTATTTCAACATTGGCCATTTACGTTAGTTTCAAAGGTATTTATTCATTATCTGAAATCTTGAAATTTGAGCGAATTGGATTATGAAAACTTGAAAGTTTTATCCAATTTCATAATATAACTTATTAAAGCATGTATTAATTGAATTATAAATTCAACATTTCATTGTGGCACATAATGCTCATTATCGAACATAGGTATTCATTTCAAACATGATCACCTTGCATAAACTTCGTTTCATTTCCAACATTAATCATATAGTCTTCCCAATCATTTGGATGACTTTTATTGATTTCAATGAAAATAAGTTTTGACAATTTCTTTCTCGTAACTTATTTTTTTTTCAATCGAACATCATAACATTTCTTTCCTTTTTCCTTCAAAAATGATTCCAATCTGGCTCATCATTAAACTTTTCATTTCAAGAATTTGAGAAGGAAATCATTTACCTCGTCCCGGTTGAGCTGGATGTGATGGAGTGTTGAGTATAGTCAGCTGATTTCTAGAAGTCTAGTGAGTCAATCTAGACTCAACTTGAAAGAAGGTTTTGGATCAAAGAGCGAACTGCTCTGATACCACTCTGTAACAGCCCCATAATCCTAAAGACGGATTAAAGAGGACTAATACTAGGAGCGATGGTTAGGGTTCATGAAAGCCTAATTCAAGACATATAACACGTAAAATAAGACGATTCGACCATTATATACATTAATAACATAATGTACAAGAAAGGTTAGCCAATGGATCCAAAAGAATACCAACGATCCAAGGACTTCAATCATAACATTCGACATAAGCATAATATTCAAAAGTAGACATTGTTCAAACACAGCGGAAGGCATGTGAATACACGTATGACGACGTGTACCCAAGGTTTCTAACTTAACATTCAAAAAGCGTTCAGACTTCTCAACACCCTCCATCATCACCATCAACAGCTCAACCTGCACATTTAAAAGCAAACATGCAGGGCTGAGTACAAGGATGCACTCAGTGGACTCATGCCAAAACATTTTATCGTATTTAAATTACACTGCCACATCATGGTAAGACATAAGGGTTTTACTTGAAATGCCTTATGCTTACTAAATCATTTTCATCAGTTCATAAACATCATCGCTTGGCAAACATTTTACTTGCATGTATGATCCATATCCTTATCCTTTATCATAACTTTATAATTTAGCGTCGTAAGAAGGCCTCCTCTACGTCACGCGACCGACCGATGCATTGTCCTTACAGCTCCCACAGTCACTATTTTCTTGTGTACACGTTAATCCTAGCCAGGTATAAGCCTTCCGGCATAGGATCCGAATTCGATTCCATTAATAAGTTGGGAGCTACCCAACACATTCATATCATTTCATTCATGGATAGGACACATACATAAAACATAAACATTTTGGCGGTAATTTCATAAACATTTTATCATCATTCTTTGATATAAGCATCGTATATAAAATCATTTGTTCAGCATTTTATCATTTAAGAGTATAGTAAAGCCCACCTGGACTCCTTGATCGTCAAATTTTCGATTCTTTTTTGCGTCAAGTCGTCGCGTCAGATTCCACACCTTTACGTAAAAATGATACGTTGGTCACGTTTTTCGAGATTTTCAAAGTTTAGAATAAACTTTGATAACTTATTCTAATATAATTTGAATTTCTTAACGAATTCAATACGGCGTTCAATCGCGTATTTTGAACTAAACATTTCTCGTACTTCGAGATATGTTCTACTATTTTATTTTAACCTTTTAGGTTAAACGTTTAACGTATTTACACGTTTTTCGATGCAAGGATTTCAATTATGAAATCTTTTCTCACTAATGAGATTTCCTTATATAAATAATACGTTTTACACGTATTTAGCGTATTTTCTAACGTATTTCATCGTTGATTTCAAAAGTCAACATTTTGACTTTTCTTTATTAAATTCTTTAATAATTCCCATTTTAATATCTAAATTCAATATCTTTTCATAAAGTCTTAATTCTCGATTTTTCACGCAAATCGATAAACTTCATTAATATTTTTCTTAAATATTAATTTTCTTAATCTTTAAACATTATTTTTCATTTCTAACGTTATTTAATATAACGTTTCGTCATAAACATAGTATTCTATGTTTATAAAATTTCATAAATTCTTAATATGTCTAAGTTAATTTCTAGACATATAATGTATTATTTTTCTTAATATTAAGGATTTAAAATCCTTAATATATTATTACAAGCTTTCGGTTTTAAGCTTCTTTTTTTCATTATTCTTCCAAAAATTCTTCTAAATTCATATAGTGTACTATTTCATCATAGTATCACTAATATGTATTAATATTAACTATAGAAAAATTTGGGCATCACTTATTTAAGTCCATAAGTCACGGTTTTAGTCCAAACCTTGTCCAATAAATTTTCTAAAATTCTAGTTAATTTATACAAGGTCCCAACATTAATTTATAACATATTTATAACCTATAGTCCAACATATTCCATTTCTTCATCAAGGTATATATTGTTCAAGGTCACGGTTTCTCTCCCATCTTTATACCAAACATTTTGTAAAATTCCAATTAAATTACACTATACTTATACTCTATAGTATATTAACATTACATCATTATATTTACTAAAATTAATTAAATCTTCATGTATTCATGCTTAGAAGCTCTCGAAATTTTTGAAAGTATGATCATCAATTTCTTAAAAATTCTAATAAAATCACATAACACATAATCAATGCTATAGATCAACATTATGCTATAATAACACTTAAATAAAATTTGTACATTAAACTACATTCTTCTTTCATTTTCGGTAATTTCACAAAACCTAACATATGATTTTTAAAAATTCTCATTTAATCACAATGTGCTCTACTACTAACATATATCATTAATCCAACATTAAATCAAACCCTAGCATTTTCGGTCATATTAAAATAATTAATATCACATGCTTAACTTCAAAATAATTCATCATATGAACATTTAATCATATGTAGCATAATTTATAAACAATAAAACATGCTAGCAACATTTTATTCATAAGAACACATGCTTGTAAAACATAATCGAACCATCGAAAATTTAAAAACTTAATGTATAATCGAAGCTCGTTCGATTTCTAACCTTTTTAACGGTATTGATTTTGTGTGAAATGATCTAGTATCAAGCTTTTGCTAAGGAGAAAACAAGAACACTCAAGGTGTTTCAAAAGAAAAGCTCTCGGTACTTCTTGCTTTTGAGAGAGGGAAAAGTGTTTGTTTAATGAAGCACAAATACTTAAGTAATTGAATTGGAATACTCTAACTCCTATTACTCTCTCTCTCGGCCACTACAATCACAACACAAGCAAAACAATTTAATTCATGCTTTATGACTCATCAAATATTACATCACTATACTAACTTCTTGAATAAAGTTTTGATTAAAACAAAATTAATTCCTTGCCTTTGGGAGCAATTACACGACCACCCTTGCAAGACACAAGGATTACACAAGCTTTCTCCTATGACTCACCATGCATATGTCATGGAAGTTAGTATCTCTTACATTTTGAAAAACAATGAAATATCTATTGCTTTTGGAGAAGCAATAGCCATCGGTCATCCTCATTGTGTAAGGAGAAGGAATTTTATTCTTGTTTTAATACCATGTATTTAATCCTACACTCTATCCCAAATATAATTTACATCATCAAAGTATTATTCTTAGTCAAAGAAATCGGCTATTTCATGTCTTACAACATCCACTTGCTAATTACTTGGTTAGAGTGTAAATATACCACACTTGTATTACTTGTTCACATATTATTACAATGTGTAGCAAAACACACGTAAATATGGGTACACTAAATAGCTCACGGCTATTTTCATTCCTTATGTGATAACTTTTGAATTTTCATGCTAATATATATATATATATATATATATATATATATATATATCATAATATATGTTTTATATGATAAATTATATCATAGGAAAAATTATTAGTATCATTTCATGTGAGAAAAACCTAATTTTCGAATTAGGGTTTTCCAAAATTAGTACATTGTTCAATAATTAATCCTTAATATTCTAGCATTGTTTTAATGCTAAATAATACTCTAATTACATATAATAATCATAGAAATTTAAATACTATAATTCCTTGATCATTAATCTCATTTTTCTATTCATCTCTAAACGTTAACGTTTGAAACGTCTCAAAACGTTAATTATCGACTCATCTCAAAATGGTCGTAATAAAGTCGTAATCACTTTATTAGATTATCCCATTTAATATGGAATTTAATTCTAAGCTTCGTTGCTTAGAAAATTTTACGAAATTTTAACTATCGATAACCAATCGACGTTAAAATAATACTGCCGAAACACTTAATAAAATTCTATTCCTTAATTCACAATTTTTAGTGAATATAAAATAGGAATTCATTACCTCGTAATTAATCGAAATCATTATTCGATATATTACTAATTCTATTATTTCGACGAAATCCTAATTTACGAATTTAAATATCGTAATTAGGCATTTAATTCTTCGGGATATTACATTAACTAAGTCGGATCCGATCGTTATCCTTTTTTTACGTTGGTGGACCAACACATTCTCATACCATATTGGATATACCAATCTCAGAAAGGATCACAACAAAACGTAAACATTTGGCAGTCAATAACAGTTCATGTAATAATATTTCATAAAGCTTTTGTAAATCATGCTTTGAGATAGACATGCATGTCATTTTTGTTTCAAGAGAGCCCACTTGCTAATCCGAAGTTAATAGTTCTAAGCGGGTAGGGTGTGATTGTCCTTCCTCAACAACTACGCACGATCTAACCCTTCATAAGAAAATAGTCTTTCTTAGATTCTTTCTATTGATCGATGGTCGTTTATAAATTACGACTTCAAGTTCCCAATTAGGGTTTCTTTATGATTTCATGTGATGGTTTTAAGATAATTTCTATTATCTTACATTCTCAATTCTCAAACTATATTACTGCATCATTCATAGGTGAACCTCAACTTATGAATCACATACTCCGAGTCTATCATCGACTCTAACCTTAGTGTTCTTCTAACGTTATTACGTTATAGATTGTTAGTATTCAAGTTGTGTTTGATATATTAGGATATTCTCAAGCCACTAACTAGACTTAACAATTGTAGTTACGTCCTAGTAGGTTATGCTTGACGACTTGTCGTATTATATATGAATAAAAAGAGAGTCTTGACTTATGATTCAAGTGATCACATGCTATCATGTAAGTAAGTACTTAGGAATAGATGAATCTCTTCCGGAATATTAAATAGACCTTTGAGACATAAGGATCGATATTCTATGTTCGAATCTTTGCTTACACATTACGACATTGTTTGTTTCTCTTAACTCGTCGAAGATTATATAAGTTGTATAATCGATATTCGTTGTCGAGTTGTCTTAATGCTTAATCTAACATCGTATTAGGTTATCGTTGTTGAGTATTAACGTCGTAACTAGGCTTTTGGTTTCTTTAACATAGGATCTCACGTTTGAGTATCCTATTGCTAATAGAAAATCTTAATTTGTGTCTAACTTCGATTCTCATTAATTATTTCTTAAGTTATCGGAATTGGTCGATTTCTTTTGGATTCTCGTACATAAAGAATTATGTTGTTTACGTTTGGGGTTTTGTTTGTCGGCACAACATAAACATAACCATTCAACACTATACAATATCATACACAACATAAACTATACGGAAGCATTAGAAAACCCTAATTTCTAACATAATGCAAAACCATTGTGTATGTGTGCATAAGTGTTCCATTCATTCATCACCATCACAACCATTCATTCCAAACTTTTAGATTAATTATCATATCATCATTTACTATTAAAATTAAACTCATACTTAACCATTTTGCTACGTTTTCGATAATTAGCAATAATTAGCATAAGTATCCAATAATTTCAAATAAAATCATGATATACTCCTATAATACCATAGAATTTAATTACCAACTCAATATTATCAAATAAAATTTTAAACCATGGGTTAATTAAGCATATTGTTTTTGGTATTTATGATTTAATGAGCATTGGTATTCAATAAATTCCACAAAAATTATAGCATTCTTATACCTTATACTAAACATGAAATATAATCTCATATCATACATTAAAATTAAAACACATGCTTTTTACCTCCTACATACTTTCGGTAATCACTATATATATATATATATATATATATATATATATATATATAAAAATTTCATTCACCTCTTATGCAATAACATGTAATATTAACATTAACCTCAACTAATAATTATAATATGAACCAATGCTTGAAATTCTTTTTTGTCCTTACACATATATTACATATGTGTTCAATAAATTTCCAATAATGCATATTATTTCTAAACATCACATATCATTTATTTTCAACAACTAAAATCAAATAAATCCTTAATATATATATATATATATAAACTTTTGGTCCTTGTAAGAAAAATAGGAGTAGTGTCTCAAAAATTTTAAGATTAATATATGATGTTCATATCATATATTAAACACTATACCTCAACTATTTTTCAACAAATAAAATCAAAATAATTTCCAATATATATATATATATATATATATATATATATATATATATTTTTGAGAAAATAGGAGATGTGTCTCAATAATTTCAAGATTAATATATGATGTTCATATCATATATTAAAAACTATATCTCAACTATTTTCAACAAATAAAAATCAAACAATGGACTAAAAATACATACATATATTCGGCCCTTTTGAGAAAAATAGGAGATGTGTTTCAAAAATTTCAAGATTAATATATGATGTTCATATCATATATTAAACACTATATCTCAACTATTTTCGACAAAAAAAATTAAAACCATGGCCTAAAAATACCATATAGCTCTCGGTTTTTTTGAAATAAAATGCAAGAAAATTCTGAAAATTATCATATTTATTCTACATGCTTCTAATACATCAACCAGCAATAATATCAATTAATATTCACAAAAGCATGCTTTATCTTCTATAAAATAAATTCTAACATAAATCTAAAAATATCAAACATGCTCCAAAAATTCCGAAATTTTAAACACAACCTTAGAACATATTTCTAAGCATATTTCATTCATGGCTTGAGAGCATTTGGTGACTCAAAAGCCCCGAAATTGAAATGGTTCGAAATTAGGGTTTCAAACTAAAAAACAATTCCACTCCATTAGGATGGAAGAGGATGATGAATACTACCTTTCTATGGTCTTAGAAACTTATTTTAAGAGTTGGAATGGGTTGAGAAGGAGGATTGAAGCTTAGAACATGGAAGAACAAAAGAGATGATTTTAAATTAGAGAGAGAAAATGGGTATGAAAGAGAGGGGCTGCAAATGGTCTCATTTTGGGGGGTCTTGGTGGTAGTTGGAAGAATGAATGGTCAAATTACCCGATTTGGTCTGTTAATACTGACTCTTTAAGTTTTAACGCGTTTTCGATTGATTTCTCGAAAACTTAAGATTTTATTTTATTAAATATCCTTGAAAATACTTATTTCATAGTTTATAATAATTTCAAGAAGTTCGGATGACATCTGATAAGTCAATTCCTAGTTATCGCGAAAAACAGCGTCCGACGATTAAATTATGCTCATTCGAAATTCTATTGAATTTTTGAGCTTTCATAATTTATTTGAGTCTTATAAATCATTTCTTATTGATTTAGACCCTTGGTTTGAGTTTTGTTTCGTTCGGATCAGTTTAGGGTTTTTCAGGTATATATTCCGGCCGTTCGGTTAAGTTCTTCAGAAATTTCGTTCAGAAATTGATTCTTATGAATTCTAAATTCATAATAATATATTCCTACATGATTTTGATTGTTATCATAAATTTTCATGAATAGCAAGGATGGGAAGTTGATCCGGTTTGTGAATAGTACTTTTGAGACTGACCAGGCGAGCATGCCCGAAATTCTCATTCTTTGGCTTCTCACATGTTTTCGTGAGAGGATTCTAGAATTGAAATCCTTTTGTTGAGATTCATTCTTGATCTTTCATTTTATGTTCAGACTATTCAGAAAACCCTAATCTGATAGGACTAGTCACTAGTTTTTGATTTCTCTAGTTTTCAATCTTCGAATCGATTCTAATTCGTTCGTTGGTTACCTTAAACCTAATTAAGGTCTAAGCACCACAAATAATTTGTTTATGCATCACTAATAAAAGTTTTAAATTTTTCGGGTTATTACAACAAGATTCATGAATTTAGAATTCAAGACAGCGCACAAGCTGCACAAGGATTCGCAAGGGTTTACATGTTCAGATTTCAAGACTGTGTTGAGCTGTGAAAAAGGTTCACAAAGATTCTCAAGTCCAGAATTCAAAACTGTACACAAACTATACAAAATCCACAAGGATTTATAGGTTCAGAAGTCAAAACTGTGCACAGACTGCACAAATTTACAAAGGCTCACAGGTTCAGAATTCAAAACCGCTCTGATACCATTCTATCACAGCCCGACTACTTAATTAAGTAATTAGGCCGTGACGTGGGTTAAGAAACAAATCTGACAAACGTGACCTCAACTTTCATCATGAAGTAATTAAACATTTATGGTTCAAAGAAGTAAAATGGAGTTTGACAAAGGTTGATTCTAGGTCCTCAAACCACAATAAAGAATCAAATGAAAAAGAACAACGGCTGAGGTTAAATAATCACTACGGAATAACCAATATCAAGAATGTATATTTTCAAGCATGCTTCGATAACATTGAGAATTTACTGACGTTTCAAAGCATGGTTTAACAATGTTTTCAAGACATTATATAAACCTTATTGGATCTAACAAGAACAATTCTGAACTTTCAAGTAAATCCTTATTCACAGAGGCATTTCAATGAATCTATGTTCTCATAAGCAAGTCGGCAACGTAACAACGATGCCAAGACCATAACAACAAAACAATGACCGTTATCAAGATTAGGTCGGTTGATTCTGCAGAACAAGACATAAAAGCAGGTGAAGGCCAAAGTTCGGCAACGAGAAGTGTGGCTGAGAATTATGTATGATGACATAACTCTCTGGGCAACGAAACATGTTAACATCAAATGAACAACATTGACAATTAAACATGCCATCATGAATCAAATCATCTAGAGAAGCTCCTTTGCGTAGCATTCGATTCCAGCATCCTCTCGAGCTCAACCTACACGTTTAGAAATATATGCAGGGAGTGAGTACAAAAATACACTCAGTGGATATACGCCAAAAACATAAAAACATTGCCCTTAGGCCTATAAACTTGACTTGTCATAAAATATGCAACACAAAGGGTTTTTAGTGAAATAACTTGTGCATGCTTTTCATAAATAAATACTTACTGATTTTGCTTAACACAGGAGTTGAGAAGATAAACCCGTGTAAGTACTTAATGAAAGTAATTCATTATTCAGTCACATCACATTCACATTTTATAACATACCGACATCACATACCCGTGTTGGTCCCGAAGGTTACCAACCACGATCATACCCTATCTACGTCATTCAGTAATGGGAAGTAGGCCTCCTCCCCAATACCATGACCGGCCTACATCTGCAAGCTCACGGCCATAAATCTGTGCACAATATATATCATTTTCCTACAGTAGATAGGTCAATTGCTGTCATACCCATAATGTGGTAAATCAATTATTATCAACATACCCACAATGTGGTAGTTTAAACATTCTTGCAATAGTAATACATTTGAAACATAACAATTAACTTTGCTCATAAAATAATTTAAGAATCATTACCCACCTGGAAACAGTCACTCGGGACTGTACCTTCTGTCTTTCACTTCGTTCTTCTTCCCACTTAGGTCATCAATCCACATAAAACGGTATAAAAGCCTATCAAGAACCAAACAAGAACATCACTTATCTTAGTCGTCGCTACGACTATATTTCTCGATATCAAGACACCATGGTCTATAAACAATTGGGTCATTGCATCCTCTAACATCTTACATATAACAAGACATCACGAAGCCTCATATGTCTAAACGAGCATAGAAAACTCGACAACAAATTTAAACCATCTAAACTTAGCCAAAAACCTAATAACCCCTTAAGACATAGCTTATGTCCGACGTCAAAAATCACGTGAGACGTCATCCAACATCAACGAACTTCTATGCATGCTCAACTATCATCAAAAATCACTAATCAACCATTAAAATCCAAAGACCAAAGCTTTAGCATTGAAAACCCATTTTTGCCGACGAACTAAAAATTTTCAACTTTTGAATACGTCGGCCGAAAAATCCGAATAAAATCATTTTAAGATTTATTCATATCATAGAATCCAAATACGAAGTCAAAATGATCAAACAAAATAAAAAATCCAACATTATAAGGGCTAGGGTTTTTGGCAAAAAAGGGATTTTTGCATAGGTTCGATTTCCAACGTTTTTCTTGTTCAACACATGATTATATCAACTCATCAACATATATATGAAAGAATATCAAACATATAAACATTATAACTTCAAGATCAAAACCTTCATAAATTTCGAAAATCATAAGAATTCATAGAATAAACATATGCTCAAAATTTCAACGTCAAACAACTCGTCGGCGATCAATCTAACATAATATCAATAGATAATTGAACAACAACATATTCCTTCATAAATAATCAAAATGACCGAAAATATAACATGCTCAAAAGTTCATGTTTTTTCAATTTTTCAAACCGTAGATGTGTTCTAGAGATGAGATTATACCTCGATTCGAAGACGGATTTAAATTTCAACGGTTAGATCTTTCTATTTTTGGCTTGGAAATTTTGAAAATTTATGTGTGTGCAAGTGTGTGTTTTGGACAAAAATGAGAAAGAAAATGAAGATGAATAGTGATCTCCCAGAATTTATGTGTATTTAATAATAAATTTCTATTTTATTTTTTATTTTCTTTAATATGGTGATTATTCACCAATTCTAGACTTTTCTTTAACTTTCTAAATTTTTCATTTTCTTTAAAACATGATGAATAATCATGTTCTAGAAAATTATAGAATGCACATTTTTCTAAAAATAATACTGATTTTATAATACATACTATAATCCGTACCGTTCCGATTTCAAAACTCAATTTCTGATAAAATGCTCTTTGTTTGAAATTCTCTTTTAAAACCCAAATAACATATTATAAACATCAAACTTTGATTTTAAAAACATTTTTGTCCTCAAAAACCATTTTAGGTATTCTGCCGACGATTAGGTTTTATACGGCGAACATATATATAAAAAAGAGCAAAACTTTGAAATCAAGACTTTGGGTTCAAGACTTCTATAAACACATATTTATCATCTCAAAACTCTTGAAATCTAAGTCTTCTTATTCTAGACAAGACCTAGGAATCTTATCTTAGGTTCTATTTCAAATTCTATCGCGAATCTATCGCAAATACTATCTTCTCGACTCGAAGCTTAACTTAAAAGATTCTAGCTTAACAACTCTTTCTTAAGGATGCAATGCCCTTCTTATAACTCTTAGCCAAGAGCTAATCTCTGCTACAGGAATGCGGGGTATTACAAATGTCTGCTTGTTAAACTAGCCTATAATCTCGAGTCCTTTTCAGGTACTTGAGTATATGCTTTATCGCAGTCCAATGAGATTGTCTAGGGTTAGACTGATATCTTGCTACCATATCTACCATATAATAGATATCGAGCCTCGTATATGGCATTGCATACGAGAGACTTCATGTAATAACCCTATATATTTAAAAATTTGATTAATGAAGATTAAAACAAATACTTATGGTGCTAAGATCTTAAATATGTTTAATATGACCAATGAAATGAATTAGAATCAATTCAGAGATCAAAAACTTGAGAAATAAAAAACTAGTGACTAGTCCAACCGGATTAGGGTTTCCTGAATAGCCTGAACTTAAAATGAAAGATCTATAACGAATCTCAATAAACGGATTGTGTTTCTAGAATCTTCTTAAGAAAACATGTGAGAATGCAAGGCGTTAGAATTTTCAGGCATACATGCCCGGTCAGTCTCAAAAGTACTATTCACGAGTCGGATCGAATTCCACTCCGAGCTAATCAGTGAAATTAATGGGAACAACCAAAATCATGAATAAATATGTTATTATGAATTTAGATTTCATAAGAATCAAATTCTGAATGAAATTCCTGAAGAACTTAACCGAACGTCGGGTATGCATAACGGAAAAACCCTAAACTGATCCGAATGAACCGAAACTCAAACCAAGGGTCTAAATCAATAAGAAATGATTTATAAGACTCAAATTAATTATGAAATCTCAAGATTTCGATAGAAATTCGAAGGAGTTTAATTTAATCGTCGGATGTTGTTTTTTGTGATAATTTAGATTTGACCTACATGATCAAATCCGAACTTCATGAAATTATTATAAACTATAAAATAACTCATTTTAAGGCTATTTAATGGAATGAAACCTTAAGGTCCCGAGAAATCGATCGAAAGCGTGATGAAACTTAAAGAACCGGCATTAACTTACCAAATCGAGAAATTTTTACTAGTCAACACTCACCTACTACAAGGGACAGCCATAAAGGCTGCCCCAACAGCTCATTTGTTCAGTTTTGAACCGAGCTCCTCACTCTCTCTCTTTAGAAAAATTTTCTCTCTTTGTTCTTCACAATTTCTTCACCTAAATCCCAACCCTTCAAACCATCAAAATAGTATTCTAAGACCATACAAAGATATAATTTGTGATTCTCTTCAATCCTAATGGAGTAGAATTTTGTTTTTGAATTTTTTTTAAAGAAGCCCTAGTTTCGGCCTATACATGTTTCATGGCTTTTGAGCCATAAAATGCTCTCCAGCAATGAATGAAATATGCTTAGAAATGTGTGTTAATATTGTGTTTAAAGTTTGGTGATGTTTGGAGCATGTTTGATATTTTTTTATTTTGTTAGAGTTTTTAAATAAAAAGATGAAGAGTGATTGTGTGGATGTTAGTTCATATTGTTTGTTGATGTGTTAGGAGCATATAGAATAAAGATGAGAATTTTTCAAATATTTCTTCTATTTCTTTTGAAATGGCCGAACACTTGTATGAGTTTTTAGGCCATGGTTTTGATTTTATTTGTTGAAAAATATCTAAGAACATCATATATCAATCTTGAAATTATTGAAACACTTCTATTTTTCACAAAAGGGCCAAATTTGTTTAAATATTTTTAAGCCATTATTTGATTTTATTTGTTGAAAAATAGTTGAGATATAGTGTTTAATATGTGATATGAACATCATATACCAATCTTGGAATTATTGAAACACTTCTCCTATTTTTCACAAAAGTGTCAAATTTGTTTGAATATTTTTAAGCAATTATTTGATTATATTTGTTGAAAAATAGTTTAGAAATAATGTTTAATATATGATATGAACATCATATACCAATCTTTGAATTATTGAAATACATCTCCTATTTTTTTCAAAGAGTCGAACACATGTTACATATTTTAAGGTTTATTTTGATTTTATTTGTTGAAAATAATATGAAATATAATGTCTATAATGTAATATGAATCTATTATGCTTTATTGGGAATTTATTGAACACATATACAATATATGTGTGAGGACAAAAAAATCCAAGCATGTAGTTCATAATATAAATATTTAGTTGTTGATTAAAGTTAATATTCCATGTTTATTTCATATTTTAAACATGTTGTGAAGTGGGTAGAATTTATTGAGCCTATATACATATATATATAGAAAATATTGAAAGCTTAAGGAGTAATTTAAGTATGTGTTTTAATTTTAATGTATGATTGAAGTGATATTTCATGTTTAGTATATAATATAAGCATGATATGATTTTTGTGGAATTTATTGAATACAAATGTTCAATTATTCAAAATACCGAAAACTATGCTCCACTTTAACTCATGATTTAAATTTTATTTGATGATATTGAGTTGATAATTAAATTCTATAGAATGATAGGAGCATAACATGATTTTATTGGATACCTATGCTAATTATTACCAATTACCGAAAACTATGCTAAATAATTAAGTATGAGTTTGATTTTAATTGTAAATGATGATATGATAGTTGATCTATAAGTTTAGAATGAATAGTATGTGATTATAATAATGGAATAGGACACTTATGCACATATACACAATGGTTGAGAATGGTGTTAGAAATTAAGGGTTTTCTTTTTTTTGGTCAATTTAATATAGAAATTTTAAAGGCTGCGTCACGGTGGACTCGAACCCGAGACCTTTGGCCTCGGGCATTAACCACTCTACCACTAGGCCAACACACACACACAATTAAGGGTTTTCTAATGCTTTATTATGGTATATGTTGTGTATGATGTTGTGTAATGTCGTGTAGTTATATTTATGTTATACTGACAAACAATTCCTCAAACGTAAACAACATAGCACATGATATACGAGAATCCAAAAGAAATTGATAAATTTCGATAACTTATGAAAGAATTAAAGAAAATTGAAGTTATACATAAATTAGGGTTTTCTATTAACAATAGGACACTCAAACGCGAGTTCCTAAGGTAAAGAAACCAAAAGTCGTCTTGCAAAATGTTAATACTCAACGATGAAAACCTAATACTCCCTCTATCCACTATAAACGTGCATTTAATTTCTTTTCGATCCGTCCACCAAAAATGTGCACTTTCCTTTTTTAGAAACACCAACTTTATATTTTTACCCTCAATTTATCCACTTATTTACAAAAAAACACTCATGGCCCACATTTTTACACTCACAATCCATTAATATATTCATTTATTATCTCAATGACACACCTTTTCATACACATTTACTTTACATTCATTACAGTTTTCTTAAAACCCGTGCCACCAAAACCGATGCACGTTTTTGGTGGACGGAGGGAGTACATTATTAGATTGAGCGTTAAGATAACTCAATATGAATAGCGATTATATAACTTAAACAATACCTCAAACTTAAACAACATAGCACATGATATAAGATAATCCAAAAGAAATCGATAAATTTCGATAAGTTATGAAAGAATTAAAGAAAATCGAAGTTAGACATAAATTAGACTTTTCTATTAACAATAGGACACTCAAACGTGAGTTCCTAATGTAAAGAAACCAAAAGCCGTCTTGTAAAATGTTAATACTCGACGATGAAAACCTAATACAATATTAGATTGAGCGTTAAAATAACTCAATACGAATAGCGATTATATAACTTACACAATCTCAGACGAGTTACGAGAAACAAACGAGGTCGAAAAGCGTAAGCTAAGTATTCAAACATAAAATATCGATCCTTAAGTCTCAAAGGTCGAGTTAGTATTCACAAAGAACTACGTTAATCTCTAAGTATTTACTTACGTGAAAGTATGGGATAACTTGAATCATTAGTCAAGATTTCCCTTTATTCGTCGTGTTAATACGACAAGCCTTCAAGCATAACATACTAGAACGTAACTACAATTGTTAAGTCTAGCTAGTGGCTTGAGAATATCACAACATACCAATAATAACTTGATTACCAACAATCTATAATATAATAATGTTAGAAGAACACTAAGATTAAAGTCAAGATTAGTCACTCGGATTATAGGACTCATAAGTTGAGGTTTATCTATGAATGATGAAGAAATATAGTTTGGGAGTTGGAAATGTAAGATAATAGAAATTATCTTAATACCATCACATGAAATCAAAAAGAAACCCTAATTGGGAATTTAAATCGTAACTATAAACGACCCTCGATCAATAGAAGGAATCTAAGAAAAGTTATTTTCTTATGAAGGACATGTTCGTATGTAGCTGCCGAGGAAGGACAACCACAACATGCTTTCCTTAGAATGTATAGCTCAGGACTAGCAGGTGGGCTCTCTTTAAATAAAATGATATGCATACCTCAAAGCATGATTTACAAAAGCTTTATGAAATATTATTGCATGAACTGTTATTGACTACCTAATGTTTATGTTTTGTTGTGATCCTATCTGAGGTTGGTATATCCAATGTGATATGAAAATGCGTTGGTCCACTAACGAAAAAAAGGGTAACGATCGGATCCGACTTAGTTGAGGACTAACTCAGATTGTGTACATGTTTGACTATGTGTTAAGCTTAGCTACCTCGATCGATCACGACGACTATGTGTAGGTGGCCACCTCCATAGTTCGCACATGAATGAATGAATGATCAGATATGGAATAATGTGGATGGAAATAGTTCGACTGGACACTTTGGAAAATCATAAAATATTTTGATAGGCATGGGTCCTTTTAACTAAAACCCTCATGCGCTATTGTGTGCAGTTCAATGACTCTTACAAAGAAAATGTTTTTGGCAATGTGTTCACTGAGTACTTTTGTACTCAGCCCTGCATTTCGTTTTTGATGTGTAGGTTGACCAGGAGATGGCGATGAGTGCAAGATGGTGCAGAGTGGATGTGTTTTGTTGTTATTTTGAAAGGATTTCTTGAACCTTGGGTATACATCGTCATATGTATGTCCACACGTTTATTGCTGCCAAACTCTGATATTATTTTGTGTCTTTTGATTATGGCTGTTATTCACTACTGTTATTAAACTAGAGGTCATACCTCATTCCTTGAAATTGCGCCCTGATTGGGTTATATATGGATATTGAACCTTTTGACAAGTCCTTCTGTGACTTGGGTTTGAAATTGAAATAGCATATTCCTTTCGGTTTTTGCATTACGTGTAGTTTGATAGTTATTTGTATTGATTATATATATATATATATATATATCCACTGAATTATCATATCAGTGGCGATCCATTTAATCCGCACTTCCTCGAGAAGTCAGGTCGTCCTACGGTGGAAGTGTAGGGAACATGTCTCATTTCCTCTATTTCCTTTGCAATCATTGGTGACTGCTCCTTAGATAGAGGAACACCATGTCTGAAGGGTAGCAATCCCTTCTAAGCGGTTTGCAAGCTAAAACGAGTAATTATAGTATCAATGTAAGATGCCTGAGATAAGCTCAACATTTTCTTCTTGCGATCTCGGTAAACCTTGATCCCAAGAATGTACGCTGCATCTTCTATGTCTTTCATCTGAAATTGATCGGATAACCAACTCTTTACGTCTGATAACAGCTTCACATTGTTGCCAAGTAGAAGGATGTCATCTACTTAATGTGCAAGAAATACGACATCAGGTTAACATCTAAATGATACACGCAACTCACGCTAGGCATCTGGACCACCTCTTCAAATCGTAAGTTCCATGATCAGGAAACTTGCTTGAGCCCATAAATGGACTTCTTAAACTTCCACACTAGATGTTCCTCACATTTCACCACATAACCTTTGGGTTGCTACATATAGATGTATCGACCTTCCTCAAGGTAGCCGTTTAAGAAAGCAGTTTCACATCCATTTGCCAAACATCTAGGTTTAAGTGAGCTTGTAGTAACCCGAAAATCCCTTAGTCTTAATTAGAGCCTAATTAAGCATTAATTAGGGGTTTAAAGGTATTACATCCTTACAATTTATAAGAAATGCATAATAAGTTAGAAAGTGATAGAAATTCGATTAAATTCTAAATGCGTGAGTAGAATTTAGAAGAAGTGAATATTATTTGGAAATGAGTTTTATTATGATAAAATATGAGGTATGTGATTATTATTGTGTGTTTGGATGAAAAATTTAATTTAATAAAAATTGTTCTAAAGAAATGCATTAATTATTACTTATGTGAGATTTATTTACAAAATGAGATGAAATATTGTTTAAGCTATTAAATGGCTTGAATAAATTTATTTTATTAATATCTAGTGATAAAGGAATTTTTTTTATATAATTTTTGAAATTTATGAAATTAAAGTATAATTATTTGAAATTTTAATATGAAAGAATTAAATCTATATTTTTATGGTTTGCATTCCAACAATGGATTTAATTGTTTTAGATCTTTATATTAATGAGAAAATTTAATTTTTGCTATCAAAGAATACTAATGTTCAACATTTATAATTTTAGAAAAATGCTTATGCAAATTTTCAAAAATTTTGGAAAAGAAAAGAATATGAATAAAATTAAATAATGCCATCTATATATACACTCTTCTAGAACTAATCTTCATATTAAATTATCTTCCACCTCCATTTTCTTCCCCATTTTTGGCACTTCACACACTAAGCACACACAAAATTTTCTTTTCAATTTTAATCCATGTTTAAGTGCTAAAGTGATTGGAAATCATATCAAAGAAGGTAAATACTTTGATTAAGCCAAGTTTTTGTGACTTAAATTGATGAACATGATGTTCTCACATATCATGATTTTCGAAAATTTGAAAATTTTATTTAAGGTTGATTTGTTTAATTTTTTGTTATGTTTATTGATTTAAGTATGCTTATAATGCATAAATAACATAAGTTATGGTTTTAATTCTCTAAATTCATGAAGTTGGTGAATTAAAGTATTATGTATGAACCCTAATTTTTGTATGTGAATTATGTGTTATGGTTTTATTAAATTAAGTTTAGATATGTGTAATTAAGTTGAAATAAACATGATTTAGTGGAAGAAATTGAAAATATATACAACCCCTCATTTTCGAAAATTAAGGGGCTTGGATGAACTTTGATTTCTTGATTTTATTTAATGTATTTGATATGATTTTTGAGATCTATGATATAAATAATGCTTAAGTTGAATTTATGGGATTTTATGGATTTGAAATGTGAAATTTAGAAAAATTAAAGTTTACTATTAAATTGTGGATTTATATGATGAAGTTGATTAAGATTTGAATTGATCATGGATTGATGATCATTGATGATAAATAAGTATGAATGTGAGTTGTTTGATATTAAATGGATTATAGATTAAAAAGTTCATGTAATATATAATATACATGGTTGAAGGGCATATTTAAAGTGTGATGTAGATGAATTGATTTAAACTTGTTTTAAGTCCCTAGGTATATATTTTAGCATATGGTGATGATTTGGTGGTGTTTGGGATGAGTTTGGTTGATTTGGTATTGAAATGGCGATGCATTTTATAAACGTTACTCTGCCGAAATTTTGTTAGAATTTGTTTATTAATAAGACGTTTTGAGAATTTAATTGGTGAACTATTGATAAGTGTTTAAGTGGAATTTATTCACTTGAAGTTGTTTAATTTCTTTGATCATAACATGTTATGTGATTATCTAAGATTTAAGTTTATTAAAGAATAAGTTACGAAGGAATGCAATAAGCCTAACCTAATCTTAGATTTAGGTAGGACTAAGATTTAGTTGTGATATATTCAAGTGAACAAGAAGGTTTGCTAAATTCGATAATAATCTTCTTTTACAAGGAACAAGCAAAGGAAATCGAGAACTAAAAGACGAAGAAGAAGACGTAGTAACGTGAACAGTATCAGGTGGTAATGCTTCTTAAATTATTTTCTGAACAAAGTTAAATGTTATGTTTCAAACGTGTTTCTATCGTGAGAATGTTTCCAATCACCACATTATGGATATGTTGATAAAGATTGATTTACGACATTGTGGGTATGACGAGAATTGACCTATCTACGGCAGGAAACGATATATACTGTGCACAGGTTTATGGCCGTGAGCTTGTAAATGTAGGCCGGTCATGGTATTGGGGAGGAGGCCTACTTCCCATTACCTAATGATGTAGATAGGGTATGACCGTGGTTGGCAACCTTCGGGACCAACTCGGGTATGTGATGCCGGTATGTTATAAAAATGTGAATGTGTGGTGATAGAATAATGAATTATTCTCATGAGGTATTTACTCAGTTTATCTTCTTAGCTTTTATGTTAAGCAAAATTTGTAAGTTATTGATTAAAGTTTGAAAGTTAACGTTTTGGCATTAACCACCGAGTACTACGGTACTCATGCCCGTAAATATGTTTCCTATGTGGTGCGGGTTGAGCGTGGAAGGGATGTGGACTTTGGAGCTGAGCTTGGTCTTTTCTTTTATTTTGAATAGTTATGCCCGAATGTCTTGTCTTCATACATGACATTCACTACTCTTCCATTGATGACTCTGTTACTTGAAACTATACTTTTGGGAAAAACCATGTAAATATTTGAAAATGCTTGTGTACATATTGTTGAAATTTGTAACCTCGCTTGTTATTGTTGCTTGCTATTGGTTATTTGCTATTGTGCGGGTTGGCTTATCCATATTCTAGGGGATATGCCGTCCATTTGTCCAAAAATTTCATTTCTTTAAACCAATCACGGTTTGATTATTTATTTAATTACCTAATTAAATAGTCAGGTCGTGATAGAGCTGTTATGGCCAGAAGAATTCTGATGGACTTGAGCATTGCTACAAGCGAAAAGGTATAATCATAATCGATGCCTTCAATCTAAGTGTACCCTTTCGCCACAAGCCTAGCTTTAAAAGCCAAAACCTCTCCATCAGAATATCTCTTCCTTTTGTATACCCACTTACTAGCTATGGCTTCATCATGCTTCTATGTCTTGTATCGTCTCCTTGTATGTCATTGAATAGATTATTTCTTGTTCGCCTACTGGGACTAAATTCGAATATTCACCAACGAAGATAAATCGATCAAGTTATCGCACAACCCTCCCACTACGACGAGGCACTACTGGCATATTGGCAACAGTGGGTACAATAACTTGTGGTTCTCTATCTTGCATAACTTGTTGGGTAGGTGCCACTTGTACAGTTGGTATCCCTAGTGAAACTCAACCCACTTCAATCTCTTAAAGTATCTCATGTCCATCCCGTCCACTAGACTCGATATCTTGTACCTTTGACTGAATCGGTGGTGGAATACGATCATTTTCTAATTCTTGAAGAATGATTTCAACTTTTGATTTGTTGTTTTTCATAGAGTCCTCCTCGAAGAATCGGGTGTTGGTGTTAATAACGACCTTCTGATCCTTATGACTATAGAAATAACCATCTTTCATTCCTCTAGGATATCCTATAAATAGCCTTGCGTCGGATCTAGCCTCCAACTTGTCAGCCTTTTTGTTCAGCACATGTGTTGGATTGCCCCATATCCTTATATGGCTTAAACTAGGCTTGCGCCCAAACCATAACTCAAAAAGGGTCTTATCGACTGACTTGGGCGGTACTAGATTGAGCAAATATGCCGTTGTTTCTAAGACATACCTCCAGAACGAAATAGGCGATGTTGCATAACTCATCATCGATCTAACCATCTCTAAGAGAGTCATATTTCTTCGATCTGACACGCCATTTTCCTGTGGTGTGCCCGGTGTAGTGAGCTGGGATGTAATCCCACACTGCACCAGATAGTCCATAAACTCGTTACTGAGGTATTCGCCACCCCGATCAGACTACAGTGACTTGATACTCTTACCTAGCTTCGTCTCCACTTCCGCCTTAAATTCTTTGAATTTCTCAAAGCATTCAGACTTGCGGTGAAACAGGTATACGTATCCGTACCTTGAGTAATGGTCAATGAAAGTGACAAATACTCCTACCCTCCACGAGCCTGTGTAGACATTGGTCCACACAGGTCAGAATGAACTAACTACAACACTTCTTTGTCTCTGTACCCCTTTGCTTTGAAGGGTCTGGTCGACATCTTTTCCTCTATACAGGATTCACAGACTGTGAATGGAGTAATCGTAAAATCACCCAATGCTCTATTCTTAGCCAGTCTTTGGATCCTATGGTTTGATGTGACCTAATCTAAGATGCCAAAGATATGTGGTGTCATCTTGCGAAGAAAACTTAATCTTCTTATGGTTTGATGTAGTAGATGCAACATAATTATAGGTATTATGCTTAGCAGAAATAGTATAAAGAGAATTATATAATGTGCCACCACATATAAACTCGTCATTTCTCATGATAGAAATACCACTATAAAAAATAACTGAATATCTATAAGTAAATAGTTTGGAAACCAAAACAAGGTTTTGCCGAAACTCCGGCACATATAAAACATCTCTCAAAACTAAAACTATTCTATCAAAGCATAAAGTAACATCTCCGACTGCAACGGCCTCCACTTTCGCCGTGTTGCCCATGGAGATCGTTATCTCGCCATCACTCAGCTCTCTTGTCCGTATGAACCCCTGTAAGTTGTAACAAACATGATCAGTCGCACATGTATCTACTACCCAAGAATGAGTAGAACAAGTTGCTAAACATGTTTCCGTTACAAGAGCAAATGACGTACCTTGAGCCTTGAGCATAGGGTACTTAGCCTTCCAATGCCCAGTCTTGCCGCACTTGAAGCACCAGCCCCTCTCCTTTGGCCTTTTCATGCCTCTGGTGGGATTCATGTTCTTGCTCCCTCTGCTCCCACTGTTCCCTTTGCCTCTACCACCTTTGGCATCCATTTTTCTTATTCCACCTTTCGATGGAACAATGGGGCCCTTTGATGTGCTAGCAAGGACATTTGCTCATTTTTCCATGATGCCTTCCGCTGCCAAGAGATCGTTAAGCAACTTACTGAGTGTATTATCCGTCTTGCTCATGATCGCGTTCACACGAAAGTTCTCAAAAGACTTGGGCAGTGTATTGAGGATGATATCGACCTTGGCTTCGCCGTCAATACCTCCTCCCAACTGATCAAGACTATCCATGAGATGAGTCATGTGGGAGACATGTTCATGGACCGAAATTCCTTCTTCCATCCGACACGCTAAGATTTTTCCCATCGTATGGAAGCGGACTGTTCGATCCGATTGCCCAAACTTACTCTCAAGACTTGACTATAGTTCAGTCGCGTCTACCATCGATTGATGTTGCAGCTGCAAGCCTTTTGACATTGTAGTCATCATATACCACTTGGTCATATTGTTTGACTTATGTCAAAGTCTGCTTGACTCTCGCTGCTCATTAATCGATGCGTCAGTAAGGGCATCGGGTTTGGGATTAGTGAGAACAACATGTGTTCTTTAGCGATAAGAACATACTCCATGTTTCTGAAGAGAAAACTATGTTTTAACCTCTCCGAAGATCTATCTTGGATGTTTAATTCACCATACATTGATTATATTCTAGCATGCATCTATATAATTAATTGCAACACGTAGGGGTTTTCGTGTTTACCTTTGAATCCGTCGGGGATGAACGGATCGAGACTCGTGCTTTGACCTTCCGGGTGTATCCGGTTGCCCAATCTCCAACGTCGAGTGAGGACGATCTATGGAGAATGCTTCGGAAAAATCACCCAATCTCTCTATGATATTTTCGAAAATTCCTTTCCCAAGAACTATGGGATTCTCGAAAAATAGGTTGGGATAATTGAGGATTAACCTTGATCTTATCTCTTACCTTATATTTATAATGCATTACCATAATCCCATTAGGAAATGATCCATGCATATCCCATAAATATAATAATATCCTTATAGGATAAAGAGAATAAAATCATATCCATAGAGACACATAGGGCGCCGATTTTACCTAGCTTACGGGCCTGGATGGGCCAGCCCAGGGATCAAATGCAAGTAATAAATATGGGCCTCAAATAAATTAATTATCTTATGTTCAACCCGAACATAAATTAATTTATAAACATTCATTCATGCCACTAGAGAATAAATCTTGACTTACCCTTTATTACGAAGTTGAGTCGGGCTTGCACTTAGACATTACGAATCCCGTATTTAAGATATCGCGTCCATTAATTATTTAGAGCATTACATTTGCTTAAAATAATTAATATCATTAATTCCTAAGTAGTACCACTCAACCTTATTATTGTACTTGAGCTAACTCAACTGCGGGGTTTAGTACAATAAACCTTTGAGCTCCTTAAGGGCGTCATCATCCTAAGCGGATCGGTGACTCGATCTGATAACTAGCATGACATAAAAGCACTACCACCACCCAAGATCACGGAGAATATTGGGTTAGAACATATAACCTCACCCATAACAAGTCAAAGTGATGGTCAACAACTCATACTCACCTAATACCTTATCGAGGTTTAGATCATCGTAAGTCACCGAGATCTAGGTTCTTCACGACGGTCAGATAGAAGAACTCATCTCACTGTGATGCTTCAATACGTCAGAGGCGTACCAGCATAGACAAGCAACCAAGTCAAGTCACTTCTTATCTATACATGCCTATACCGACAACTCGTCCTCAAGTTGTCTCACCAGTGAAACTTTTATATCTCATTAAGCTTGACCAATCATACGGACTTACGTGATCTTCTACACACCGTATGATCTAACTTATATATGAGATAAGAGGACACGATATATGCAATCAAGTAATCAATTTAGATAGGAGATTGTAATAGTGGTAACGAGAAACATTGTATACAAGCTCAACCAAAGCGCTTTCGTTATACAAATCCAACAATCTCCCACTTATACTAAAGTAAACTTTTAGTATACAATGTGTCTCTCTACTAGCTATTACAAACAAAACCATCACTTTGCTTCTCCCACTTATACAAAAGTTTCCTTTCTAAGTGGGTGCCATCAAGCGCAATCAAGTCCTCGAGCGTGCGCCGTAGACTTTTGCGGCGGGCTCTTTAATGAATAGATCCGATGGGTTATCAATCGTATCAATCTTTTCAATCAAGACGTCCCTCGTCTAACGATTTCTCGTATGACATGGTACTTTCTCTCTATGTGTTTGGTCGCGCGTGGGTCCGTGGTTCCTTCGAGTTTGCCGCGAACACGAGTTATCACGATAAACTATGATACTCTTAGGCAAACCAGTACCACACCTAGATCCATGAGGTAGTTCTTGAACTATCTGACCTCCTTAGCGACCTCCGGCGGCTACATATTCGGCTTCCATGGTAGAGTCCGCAATGCATCGCCGCTTTGCACTCCATGAGATACGGCTCCACCTCCCAAGGTAAACACATATCCCGAGGTGACTTTTTCTCATCACGGTCGGCTTGGAAATCCAGTGCAGCAAAACCCAGGCATTAGACTATCTACATGGTAAACCGACTATAATCTCGAGTCCTTTTCGTGCTTGAGTATATGCTTCTTTGCGATCAATGAGCTTGTCGAGGTTAGGCGATATCTTGCTACTATGCCTACCACATAGCATATATCGGACCTCGTACATAGCATTGCGTACATGAGACTTCATACGGCGAGCGTAAGGAACTTGTCTTATTTCCTCTA
Source organism: Salvia rosmarinus (assembly GCA_036937905.1). NCBI lineage: Eukaryota > Viridiplantae > Streptophyta > Magnoliopsida > Lamiales > Lamiaceae > Salvia > Salvia rosmarinus. The sequence continues at coordinate 81,563 of JAODLM010000394.1, forward strand.
TCTCCTTTGCGATCATGGGTGGCTGCTCCTTGATAAAGGAACGCCATGCTTGAAAGGTAGCAATCCTTTCTTGGCGGTCTCGCATACTAAAATGAGTAATCACGGTATCAATGTAAGGCGCTGAGATAAGCTCAACATTTTCCTCTTGCGATCTCGGTAAACCTTGATCCCAAGAATGTGCACGCATCTCTAAGTCTTTCATTTGAAGCGATCGGATAACCAACTATTTACGTCCGATAACAACTTCACATTGTTGCCAACTAGAAGAATGTCATCTACATAAAGTGCGAAATACCACATCACGTTGACATCTAAGCGATACACACAACTCGCTAGTAAACTGGGTAAATCCATGGGACTTTACCACCTCGTCAAAGCGCAAGTTCGGGATCGTGAGGCTTGCTTAAGCCCGCCCATAAATGGACTTCTTAAGCTTCCATACTAGATGCTCTTCACCCTTCACCACATAACCTTGGGTTCTGCATATAGATGTCTCTACCTTCCTCAAGGTAACCGTTTAAAAGCGGTTTTCACGTCCATTGCCAAACCTCAAGGTTCAAGTGGGCTGCTATGGCAAGACAATTACGATGGACTTGAGCATTGCTACGGTGAAAGGTCTCATCGAAATCGATGCCCTCAATCTGAGTGTACCCTTCGCCACAAGCACGGCTTTGAAAGCGAAACCGCTCCATCTGAATCTCTCTTCCTCTTGTATACCCACTTACTACCTATGGCTTCCTTGCCATCCGGTAGAGTGTCTTTTCGTATACATCCATAGGCATTATGGACTCAATTTCTAAGTCCATAGCGGTGTGCCATGATCTTGCATCAATGTCTTGTATCGCCTCATTTGTCGTCCATGGGTCGATTATTGCTGTTCGTTTCCGGGACTAAATCCGAAGATTCACCCACGAACATAAATCGCTCGGGTTGACGAACAACCCTCCCACTACGATGGCGCTCATCGGCACAATGGCAGCAGTGGGTGCGATAACTGTGGTTCTCTATCTTGCACAACTTCTTTGGATAGGAGCCACTTATGCGGCCGGTATCTCGATGGAACTCGACCGCTTCAATTTCTTGAAGTATCGGTGTCGCAAAGCAAAACAAGGTTCACGAAAATCCGGCACATATAAAACATCTTTCAATACTAAAATTGTTCTATCAAAACATAAAGTAACATCTCCGATACAACGGCCTCGACTTTCGCGGGTTGCCCATGGAGATCGTTATCTCGCCATCATCAGACTCCCTTGTCGCGGGAACCCCGCAGGTGTAACAAACATGATCGATCGCTTGTGTCTACTACCCAAGAATGGGTAGAACAAGTCGCTAAACATGTTTCGTTACTAAAGCAAATGGCGTACCTTGAGCCTGAGCATAGGGCACTTGGCCTCCAATGCCCGATCTTGCCGCACTTGAAGCACTTGCCCCTCTCTTTGGCTTCTTTAAGCCTCCGGTGGTAGGCATGTTCTTGTTCCCATTACTCCCACTATTTCTCTTGCCTCTGCCACCTTTGGTGCCCCTTTTTCTTTTTCCATTTTGCAACGGAAAATTTGGGCCCCTAGATGTGCTAGCAAGAGCATGTGCTCCTTTGCCCATAACTCCTTCCGCGCCCACGAGATCCTTAAGCAAGCCGACTAAGTGTATACTCGGTCTTGCTCATGATTGCATTCACGAAAATTCTCAAAGACTTGGGCGTTATATTGAGGATGATATCGACCTTGGCCGCCGTCAATACCTCCTCCTAGCGATCAAGACTATCCATGAGATAGTCATGTGGGAGACATGTTCATGGACGAACTTCCTTCTTCCATCTTACACGCCAAGATTTCTCTCATTGTGTGGGCGGATCGTCGATCCGATTGCCCAAACTTACTCTCGAGACTTGACCATATTTCAGTCGCGTCTACCATCGACTGATGCTGCAGCTTCAAACCTTTGGACATTGTAGTCATCATATAGCACTTGGCCATATTGTTCGACTTATGCCAAAGTCTACTTGACTCTCGCTGCTCATTAGTCGATGCGTCAGTAAGGGCATCGGGTTTAGGAGTAGTGAGAACAAACATGTGTTCTTCAGCAATAAGAACATATTCCATGTTTCGTTTCCATTCGATAAAATTCGGACGGATAAAGGTTTTTGTGCGAGCATATTGATAATCGATGTAAGAGACATATCCGAAAAGATAATGTAAACACATAAGCATACGATCGCACATAATTAGTAACAATAATATTGTAACCTTTGATAAAACAATATTAATTGAAACCTCCAATCGCCCAAGGAATTCCACATGCAAGCCACGCGTGTGGGCGTTTACATGAACCCCGACCGGACTAAAATATACCTTTTAGTCGTTTAATTTGAATCCATGTCAACTTATCATTATGACAAATGAAATTAACGATTGGACCTTACTAGACTACATCACTATCACAAGAAGGGACTTCGTGGGAAGTTGTACTTGAGGTGATGTCTAAGCAATGACCACAATTTTAACAGCAGAAAAATGAATTCTTAGAATTGGCATACTCACTAGGACCATACCGCTTCCAATCCAAATTCTTTTGTTATCTCATTTTATATCCATCTCTAGAGAACTTATGAAAATCGCACATGCAAGCCACAGCGTGTGGGCGTTTACATGAAACTCCACTTCTCAATAGATTTACAAAGTTTTATTTAGAAATCTCATCTAACAAACTTATGATAAGCGGTGCGAGCAAGCGCACGCGTGTGATCGTTTACTCACGGTCGTCTCACTTTGTTTAGAGATCAAAAGTGGAGGTATTGACATTTTAATTTTAAAATTAATTTGTCGGGTTGCTTGCTTAGTCTTTTGTTCAAAAGGTTTGTCCATGCGGATCACGTAATCTAGCATGCTTTTCTATAGAACTCAACATGTAAAACATGCTCGCAGAAATTCTAAAATATGCTTGCAAACGCGATAAACCTAGCATGCTTACTATGCGCATCCAATCACGAAAACATATAATATGTTTGTCTACGTAATTTAAACATACATAGCATGTACGCATAATTTAAACATCCACGACATGCAATGAGCGATTAAAATAAAATAAAGCGTTCATCGTGGCCCACTCATGGAACACACTTTTCACGCTAATCTATTACATAGAATTGCAAAGTCTGATTTTCATAAACTTTGAAAAAGCAGACCTCGCGTTCACGACACGGACGGATTCGTCAAAACTGGATTTGGGCGGAAAATCGAGTTGGGCCGGAAAAAGCGGATCTAGGTCGGTTGGGCGGGTCGGCCCAAAGATGGGCTGGGCAGCGCTAGAGCACGCCCCATGCAGCGCGCCAGCCCAGTGCGATCTCTCCGTCGCGTGCGTGTCGCGTGCTCTCGCGGGCTATCTCGCGGTCGTGAAGGCGACCGCGACCCATCGGCTGCGCTGCGCGGCCAAGCTTCGCGCTTCGCGCAGCGCGCAGCACAGCGCTGCCTCGCGGTGGACCTCGCGGCCGCGAGCCCGCCATGGCTGCCGGGATCTCGCCGACAAACCGCGCCCGTCGCCCACGCGGGAATCTCGCGCAACAAACACGTGCATCCTCGCGTCGCGTGGCGCCTGAACCGTGATGAGCACCGTCGAGCACGCACGCTCGGCGCTGGCGGTCTGCGAAGCTTTCACGCAGCGCGCCTGCACCGGCCGAGCCGTGTCGCCCGCGTCGCCCATCCGCCGAGCTGCCGAAAGCGCGGCGCCGGCGGTGTGCCACGGCGCCGAGCACGCCGCCGTGCCGTCGCCCGCACACCCTCGCACCGCGCGGCCATTTCGGTGTCTTTTAGTCGTCTCGTTCTTGGTGCTTTCGTCTTCGTTCTTCTTTTACGGATAAGATTTACGGGAAAAATCTAATCTAACCACGGATTTTCTCGTGGTGAAAACAAAATCCGACAAAAAAAAAAACCGAGCCACGATGAGCAGCGGATCCAACAATTAATATATTGCGCGCGTAATAATCAAACGTGAATTAATCCAGCGAGCCAAGAATCGATCCCGGACTACGATACCAATTGAAGGGAAAAACTATGTTTTAACCCTCTCCCGAGGATCTATCTTGGATGTTTAATTCACCATACATTGATTATATTCCTAGCATGCGTCTATATAATTAATTGCAACACGTAGGGGTTTTCTCGTGTTTACCTTTGAATCGATCGGAGATGAATGGATCGAGACTCGTGCTTTGACCTTCTGGAATGTATCCCGGTTGCCCAATCTCCAACGTCGAGTGAGGACGATCTATGGAGAATGCTTCGGAAAAATCACCCAATCTCTCTATGATATTTTCGAAAATTCCTTTCCCAAGAACTATGGGATTCTCGAAAAATAGGTTGGGATAATTGAGGATTAACCTTGATCTTATCTCTTACCTTATATTTATAATGCATTACCATAATCCCATTAGGAAATGATCCATGCATATCCCATAAATATAATAATATCCTTATAGGATAAAGAGAATAAAATCCTATCCATAGAGACACATAGGGCGCCGATTTTACCTAGCTTACTGATCGAGCTAAAAACACACTCAAATTCACTGCAATAAATGCGAGGTAATCGTGGCGTGATAAGTTAACACAGTCGTCTCTCAAGGAAAACTTAGCAGGCGATTGTTAGTGTGTCGTACGTAAAGCCATTAAAACCTAAACATTCTAATGCCAGCGGGGGTTTGAAACATGTAGGAATTGAAATACGAGAAAATAAACAGCGATCCTAGGCGAGGGGTTGTCAATCCCGAGCTAAACTAATAAAGCGATAAATCTAAACCAGGGGTTGTCAATCCCTAGTTGAACTATGAAAGCGATAAACAAAAGCATATGCAATCATATTGTTCATGGGTTTGTCAATCCCTATTCTAAATCTAATTGCAAATAAGCAGCGATAAATCATTAAGCAAATTAAACCAACGGAACATGAAAATCAATCCTTCGTCACTATGAATTGAATTGACAAAATCATCAAATAATAAAATGTAAATTGATTCCACAAGCGATAATCAAAGCATGAATTGATAACAAGATTATTCAATGATGAAAATAAAATGAAATTAAAATAAAATTGTATCATTGTATCGATCGTCGAAGCGTGGAAGAAAGGCGAAGAAACGACTCCGTGAGCTCGTGAACCAAAATCGAGGCGAGGACGGACCACGCACTCAACCTAGCGCGTATATTTATATTAAATGAATGTGGCGCGGATGAGAATAAGCGCAAGTTGACGTTCGACTTGAAAAACGCCGGCTCGAGAATGGCGCGGAGGAAAAATAGGTATGTCTTGACTGAGCGCGGATAACCCGGCTGGTTGGTGAGCTGGCGGCGAGCACGCGGCCGGGTGGAGTGGCATGGGCGCAGGGAGAAGGCGCGGCCGCGGCGCCGGATCTTCGGCGTGGCGGGGTGAGACAAGCGGGCGGGCCCCTGGCTTCACAGCCGGATGGCGGGAGATGGCGAGAGCGCTGGCTGGGTGAAGCCAGCCGGATGAAGCCTTGTTGAAGGCGGCGGGTCTTTGAACTGAGGGTGATGCCAGCCGGATGGAATCGGCCGGGTGAGTGGGCGCCGGAGCAGCCTGCGCTGAGAGGCGAGGCGCGTGTGCAGGCGTGCAGTGGTCGGCGGGCGGGCGCTGGGATGGCGCGGGCGATCTGCGCTGCGTGTTGCGCCGGTGAAGACCAGCGTCTTGTTGGGATTGGGAGGCGGCGTGCTTGTGGCTGGCCGGAGTTAAATTGGTGGCCTCGCGCTCAGTAGTCTTGTGATGTCTGGGGCGGCGAGGGGAGTGCGGGATCGGCAACGAACGCGCACGGGTGGCGAGGCATGCGCGCGTCTTGGCGTCTCGGGTGCTCGGCGCTCGTCTTGCGACTTTGACGTTTCATCTCGTTCTCCTCGTCCAAACTCCGAATTAGGATCCGTTTTGCCTACGGACTCATATCGAAAGGTTCTTCAATTATATCTAATCCATGGCAGAACCAATTCATCCTATTTTCTGCCGTTGTCCTACAAAACATCGAAACAAACGAAATGAGTCCGAATTGATAAATATAAATCAAACCAACGGCATAAATAGAACAAACCATAGAAAATGACATGTAAAACAATACCAAGAATCCGTACAAATTCAAACCAAACACTTACGGGCTTGGATGGGCCAGCCCAGGGATCAAATGCAAGGAATAAAGATGGGCCTCAAATAAATTAATTATCTTATGTTCACCTGAACATAAATTAATTTATAAACATTCATTCATGCCACTAGAATAAATGTTGACTTACCCTTTATAAATTAATTGGCATTCTGAATCCCGTATTTAAGATATCGCACGTCCATTAATTATTTAGAGCATTACGATTGCTTAAAATAATTAATATCTTTAATTCATAAGTAGTACCACTCAACCTTATTATTGTACTTGAGCTAACTCAACTGCGGGGTTTAGTACAATAAACCTTTGAGCTCCTTAAAGGGCGTCATCATCCTAGCGGATACGGTGACTCGTCTGAGATAACTAGCATGACATACAAGCACCGCCACCACCCAAGATGCGGAGAATATTGGGTTAGAACATATAACCTCACCCATAACAAGTCAAAGTGATGGTCGACAACTCATACTCACCTAATACCTTATCGAGGTTTAGATCATCGTAAGTCACCGAGATCTAGGTTCTTCACGATGGTCGATAGAAGAACTCATCTCATTTTGATCCTTCAATACGTCGAGACGCGTCCGGCATAGACAAGCAACCAAGTCAAGTCACTTCTTATCTATACACGCGACTATATACCGACAACTCGTCCTCAAGTTGTCTCGGTTTGTGAAACTTTTATATCTCATTAAGCTTGACCAATCATACGGACTTACGTGATCTTCTACACATTGTATGATCTAACTTATATGAGATAAGGGACACGATATATGCAATCATGTATTCAATTCGGATAAGAGATTGTAATAGTGGTAACAGGAAACATTGTATACAAGCTCAACCAAAACTGCTTTCAGTATACAAATCCAACAGTTTCTTCTCCACTTAATAAAATTTAGACCGGATAAGGGGTTTTGTGCGAGCATATTGATAATCGGAGTAAAAGACATATCTGAAAAGTAATGTAAATACATAAGCATACGATCGCACATAATTCATAACAATAATATTGTAACCTTTTGATAAAACAATATTAGTTGAAACCTTCAATCACCCAAGGAATCTCACATGCAAGCCACGCGTGTGGACGTTTACACTTGAATCACTTGACCAGACTAAAATAAATCTTTTAGTGGTTTAATTTCAATCCATGTCAACTTATCCTTATGATAAATGAAATTAATGATTAGACCTTAACTAGACCACATCACTATCGCAAGAAGGGACTTCGCGGAAAGTTGTACTTGAGGTGATCCTAAGTAGTGATAATAATTCTGATAGCAGAAATTGAATTCTTAGAATTAGTATAATCACTCGGACAATACCGCATCCAATTCAATTTCGTTTGTCATCTCATTTTAAATCTATCTCTAGAGAACTTATGAAAATCACAAATGCAAGTCACGTGTGTGGACGTTTACACATGAATCTCCCACTTCTCAATAGATTAAAATATTTTATTTAGAAATCTCATCTAACAAACTTATGATAAACAGTGCAAGCAAGCCACGTGTGTAGACGTTTACTCACATTGCGTATCACTTTGTTTAGAGATCAAAATGTGGAGGTCTTGACTTTTTAATTTAAGAAGTAATACATTGGGTTTCTTGCTTAGTCTTTTATTTCAAAGGTTTGTCCATGTAGATCACGTAGTTTTTACATGCTTTCTCTAGAACTCAACATGTAAAACATGCTCGTAGAATTCAAAACATGCTCCAAAACGCGATAAACCTAGCATGCTTGCTAAAAGCAGTCAATCACGAAAATATATATCCATATTTATCTACATAATTAAACATACATTGCATGCTACTGCATAATTTAAACATCCACGATATTCTTATAACGATAAAAATAAAATAAAATTCGTTCATCGTGGCCCATTCGTGGATCATGTACTTCCCTGCCTAACTTATTACATAAATTTGCAAAGTACAGATCTTCAAAAAAAATCTCGAAATGGGCCTCGCGTGCACCGGCACGGATCAGACTCATAGAAACTGGATTTGGGATGAAAATCATAAACTAGGTCGAAACAGTGATTTAGATCGGGTTGGGTTGGAAAACTGGATCGGGTCCGGAACGGATTGGGTCGCAAATGGACTGCACACTAGGGCATAGCATACCACGCGCCCAGCCACTCCCGTTGTCCCTACTGTCCGTCGCCTCACCTCGCCGAGGCTGTGCGTGCATAGGCGTGCTGGCGTCGTGCATGCTGGTCACGTGCTCATCACCCGCTGTATTCCCCATCTCATCTCATCTCGCAACCGCCTGTCGAACTACCGAACACTGAGCTACCGAGAGTCGAGGCTCCTATACGCATCATGAGCCCTGTGTGCCCATTGATAGCCGAGCGTTCATGAGCTACCGATGTGGCGAGCGTCCCTGCACACGCACGCTGAGGCCTGCGCACTGTGCGTGAGCCTGCATGTGCTTGTCTTCGCCCTTCGGTCGTCTCCTGCTGATACCTCCTACCGAGACGTCAAGCCACCGTGCACCCATGTGCTTGCACTGCTATGTCGTCACACCTTACTAGCGTCGAGCGACGACCAGCGTGCCGTCGCCCGCACGTCTATGCACCAGCGCACCGTGCATCCGACTGTTGTCGGCTTGCTTCCATCGTATTGTGAGATGGGCTTCCGTCGTGTCATCTCGTTCTTTGTGTTCTTCCTCTTCGTTCTTTGTTTTTGTAGATTTAATTTACAAAAATAAATCCTAATCTAACCACGAATTTTCTCGTGGTGAAAAAATTCTAACACAAAACCAAACAAGCGAGCCACGATGAACAACTGATCTGGAAATTAATTATAGCTCACCTAATAATCAAACGTGAATTAATCCAACAAAGACAAGAATCTGATTGCAGGCTCTAATACCAATTGTAGGGAAATCTGATTTTATCCTCTTCCTGATGATCTATCTTGTATGTTTAATTCACCATACATTGATTATATACCAATCATGCATCTATATAATTAATTGCAACACTTTGGTGTTTACTCGTGTTTACCTATGAATTTTTCGGATAAAAGATCAATGGCAGACTCCAGCTTTGATCATCTAGACTGTATCCCGGATACCAATTCTCTAATACTGAGTGAGAGCAATCTATGGAGAATACTACAAAATTCGCCTTCTTCATCTTCTTGAAATTTTTGAAAAATCTTAAATAATGAATATGATTAATTCTGATTTTCTCTCACCTTGTATTTATAATGCATTCCTAAAATCCTATTAAAATATGATCCATGTATATCTAATAAATACAATCATATCTTTGCAAATAAAAAATATCTAGAATAATTATCTTTCAATATCTAATAATATCATATAATATCTCTTGATATCTAATGATATCAGATAATATCTTTTTGATATCTAATAATATCAGATAATATTTATCTAGATACTGGAGAATCAGAACAGAGTCCTAGTGGAACTCTAATAGGTGGGCGAAACTTCCAGTAGTAGCAGGCCTTGATGGGCCAGCCCGTGGATCAAATACAAGGAATAAAGATGGGTCTAAAATGAATTAATTATCTTATGCTCAGCCCATAACATAAATTAATTCATAAACATTTATCATTCCACTAGAGAAAAATGTTGACTTGCCCTTTATTACCGAAATTGAGTCAGGCTTGCACTTAGACTTATGAATCCCCGTATTTAAGATATCGCATATCCATTAATTATTTATAGCATTCTGATTGCTTAAAATAATTAATCTCTTTAATACTTAAGTAGTACCACTCAACCTTATTATTGTACTTGAGCTAACTCAACCTGCAGGGTTTAGTACAATAAACCTTTTGAGCTCCTTAAGGGGACGTTATCATCCTAAACTAGATACAGTGACTAGATACAGGTAACTAGCATGATATACACGCACCGCCACCACCCAAAATACAGAGAATATTGGGTTATCTCATATAACCCTCGCCCATAACAAGTCCAAGTGATGGTCAGCAACTCATAATTATCTAAAACCTTATCGAGGTTTAGATTAACGTAAAATCACCGAGATTTAGGTTCTTCACGACGGTCAGATAGAATAACTCATATCACTATGATCCATCAATACGTCAAGACATAACAGTATGAACAAACAATCAAGTCAAGTAACTTCTTATCTATACCGTAGCCTATACCGATAACTCGTCCTGAAGTTGTCTCAACTGTGATCCTTTCTATATCTCAATAAGCTTAACAATCATATACACTTCTGTGATCTTCTTCACGCTATATGATCTAACTTTTGTATTAGATAATGGGACATATATATATATATATATATATATATATATATATATATATATATATACAATCAAGTAAACAATTGAGATAGGAGATTGGAATAGTGGTAATAAGAAACATTGTATATAAGCTCAACCATTTTGCTTTCAGTATACAAATCCAACACTTTTACCTAAACATGGGTGTTTTTGTAGAGGGGTTTTCCAACGAAAACTCTGAGTAATCATAGGCGACAAACTCAGTGTGTCTAGGCTTAAGATATACAAAGAGTAGAGTTTTAAACTTAAGGAAGTGTATGCTAAAACCTTAAGCTGATAAGTATATTTGAGCTTTGAAGGTTTACTGATAACACTGTAAACTTCTTTTTTCAAAATCGTTGTTTAATAGTTCTTGAGCTTTGAGCTTGCTTTTGACAATAAGAATGTGTAGCGTATTGGTAACCTTCAAAAGTTAGATTCTACACGTATATATAGAGAAGATGATAAATAGTATCATTGGAGGAAGCACCAGTCACGTCTTTCTAATTATCATTTAAATTCTTCCTATTTGAATCCACGTACATCGCTGTCAGGGTCTACATAACAGTACACTATAGCTCTGCAAATCTGAAAAGGTCTTCTAGCATGTCAGGATCTTCTGCAGATATGCTATGACATGGCAAGTCAAACACTCAATGCTTAAATATTTTCGTGTTTTTCCAGTTGAGTTGACTTCGTGTTTTTCCAATACGTTGACTTGAGGTTGGGCCAGTCGAGTCTGCTCTATCTTCTATCAGAAAGCTGGGCTCCCATCTTTTTTCATTTTGAGAACCTTAGTCAGTTTGATGCTTTCATCTTGACGTTGAAATAGTCTGTTTTGACTTATGATCATCAGCCAGCTTTGACTTGGTATCCATAATTTTGACTACTTATCATCAGCTTTGACTATCAACCAGTAGCTTTGACTTTCAATAGATAGCTTTGACTTCTCGTAGCCAGCTTTAATTTCTCACATGGGCAGTTAACTGCTGGTATGACACTTAGTCATATCCCAACTACTTTGCTTCTAGTAGGGCCGAGTCTTCAATCTTCGGTCTTCAGTCTTCTGACGTCAGTCTTCGACTTCACTCCAGTAGCTTTGTACATCGACATCTCTATACTTCGGTCTTTAGAAATCAGTTGGCTTGAATTTTGTCTTCAGTACGCGATCCATCAGTTGAGCTTCTATTAGTTGTGCTGGTACTAGTACTTCTATCAGTATGACTGACTTCAGTACTACTTGAACTCCTTTAGTCTTGGGTTTGTTCAAACTAGTAGTTCTTCTATTGAAATCTGTAACAAAATCTCCTGACTCCAGAACAAGTAAGCATCATTAGTTACATCAGCAGGGCTATCATCAGAGGTTTTGGGATTTAATCAAAACACAAAATTAAGATATAATTATTCTCAACAGTTTATGAATTTTTTCAACACAAATATAGTTTGAGGTGTAAAGTGATATTTATTTTAAAAATAAAAAATAAATTAAAATCACAACTAAGCAATTCCCAACCCAACGCGCGCCACTCTCCCATCCTCTTCGGCTAATCACCCAAGAGCCGCTGCCGTGTACAATTTTCTAATTTTTGTAGATAAGAGACGAGGACAAGGGTATTTTCATCAATTAATCTATTGTTAGTGTTTTTATGTTTATGCAGTTTAGGGTAATTTCCACTTAATTGGTTAGGTGTTGTGTGAATGTAGGAATATAAGCAAACAAAAGAAAAAACGAGTTAATTAATAGATATCTAGAAGTGAAATGCGTACAGGGACACACTACTTGTGAAATATATGGTCTAGTAAGCAACAACTCAGATATAGATTGACGCTAACCAAACTCATCCCAACTGACTTGTCTTTCACGCTCTTATCTCATCCCCTACGTACATTCAACTTAATTTGACATTTATTATCTTTACTCGTGTCATTTTGGCGGCTCATTCAAACTACGAATTTCATCATTCACATTAATATTAGTTAACACGCATTATTCTTGTGTTATGACTACTGTTGAGGAAAATATAGTCTGAGTCACGTTTTCAATTAATATGATAGTAGTATGAAATAATCTTCATCTCATAAAATCTTAACTATACGTAATTTTTTTTTAGGACTATAAATGGCTAAACCTTTTCGATACTAATTTAATAAAATTTATTATTTTCTTGTAACAATTAATATTAATAAAATAAATATTATCTTAATTAACTAGTCAAAGTGCAAGCATATTAGTAAATATCAAAATAATATATCTATACACACACACACAAATATATATATATTATTTTTGATTAGTACCAGTTTATCAACTACATTGTTTATTAGCGGCCAAAGAATGTCGAATTCAAAATTGATTCGATTATATTGATAAGTCTTATAAACTAGTTTGAACATTTTTATTAAGTTAAAGTCTAATAATTCAAGAATAGCTAGATATATAGTGGAAAGAGAAAGAATGTCAATTGAACTAACTCATTCAATTTTAATTTATATCGGTTTTATCATGCTTGGGCTATTTACGATTCGTACTAATTGTGTTTGAATGTTTTCGGACTAGATACAACTCTATTCCTTTTAGTTTTTCTATCTATTCAGACCAATTCATTCACATAAGAGTTATTGACATATAAATACAAGAACTTTGATTTGATTTTGGTTTCACACACGAATTTTAAAAGGAGTATATAAATACACGAACATTGATATAATTTTGATTTTGCACACAAACTTTAAGAGGAATATATAAAATACACGAACTTATTAATTTTAGTAATTTTACCACGATTTATTTTTCAACCAAATTGAAACTGATATAACATTAGATATGATAAGTTGATAACGACATGAAAATAAATTAATAAATAAAATATAAAAGAAATATTTACGCTTGGTAAACATACACATTGACTCATTAACACACTTACGCACACAAAACACATATACATTTCATGAGAAAGAAAAAATATAGAAATATAACACAAACACACAATACGAAGATAGCACTTTAAATCTTAAACACATCATTTGGAAATGGAGTAAATGACGAAAAAGTAGGCTATCACAAATGTCTTCTTCTTCTTCTTCACACACGAACTTTAAGATTTTACATCGTTGCCAACTGATCATATCTAATATCATATCAGTTTCAATTTGACCGAAAAAATAAATTATGATAAAATTATTACAATTAATAAATTCATGTATTTATATACTCATTTTAAAATTCATGTGCAAAATCAAAATCATATCAAAATTTATATATTCATGTGTTAATAACCCATGAATATATAAAAAATTGAAAGTATACTATAATATATAGTGTGTATGCATGAAGCAGTCTAGAAGAATAGAAGATTCGAGGTAGTAGTTTTTCTCCTGAGCTCGCTACACACGACTCTCATACAACTTCTACTAAACTCGATTTCTAGTAACTTACGCGCCAGCTTACGCGGTCAGTGACGCATTCTCACTGCCTTTTCACACTTCATTTCTTTATTTCTAAATCAAATTAAATTACTCTAGCATCCATACTAACTGCACTAGTTAGGTATTTTTCCAAATTAATTATTATGGTTATTCGTACATAAATATATCAACTTTAGATTTATTTTGATTTTTTTTACGAATTTTAAAAATTATCATAAAATACACAAACTTAATCATTTTATTGATTTTACAATAATTTCAAATGCAAGGCAAATTAATCTGACTTGACATCTCAAAAATTTATCATAAAAAAAACGATCAGTGATATAATCGACATCGTAGAGAGAGGATATCGATTGTTTGATCATAACTAGAACCAGATGATGAAACACATGAGAAGACATGATTTTTGTAATGAGAGTTGACGCGATGAATCATAGAAATAAAAAAATCTGATTTATTTTGATGGAATGCCGATGTCTTAAATTCTCTCTACGATGTCCTTTATATTATTAACCGTTTTGTCTATAGTAAATTTTCGAGATGTCAAGTCAGATCTAATTTGGTCTGAATTTGAAATCGTGGTAAAATCACTAAAATGAAAAAAAATTAAATATTTTGTAATAATTTTAAAGTTCGTGAAAAAAATCAAATTTGGCTCTAAGTTGATGTATTTATACACCAATAACCCTAATTATTATTTGCATTTTTATTCTTTTTAGTCATCAACAACTTGAGCACTAAGCCTTACAAATATTAAATGACATTATGAGTTTTTTTTATATACAAAAGTTTTCGTTTAATATGTTACTGTTTAGTCTTAGTTTGAAATTAGATCTGTAATTTTTCTCTTTTTAATATTGAAACATGACGCTAAATTCTCAAACTAAAGGATAAATATCAATTTAAACCGTAAACAATACATGTTTTATCAAAAATATCCCGAACTTTCAAAAATATCTATTAAAATCTTAAACTATCATATTTGATACAAATTAAAACTCCAAACTATCATATTTTTGATACAAAATATGATAGTTTGGGGTTTTAATAGATATTTTTGAAAATTCAGGATATTTTTTATAAAACATGTATAATTCAGGGTTTAAATTGATATTTATTCCAAAATAAAAATAATCTAGTATTGTTACCAGTGCCACGTTGCAAGTAAGACACGGTCACTTGTACAATAAATATAACATTTAATTATTTTATGCTACTAATGAAGTTATGATTACTGCGCATTGTAAACTAAGTACAGTTTTAGCTTCATTAGACATATTTAAATTACTTGCAAGCTAAAATTTGATTTTTTTTAAATAAATGGAAAATTAATGAGGATTTACAGGTTTGCAAGCATTCTTAAATTTGACTTGCTTGTCTTAGAAGAAACATCGCCTAAATTTCCCTTTTCTAACTGATCTCTTTGTGAAAGGTCAATTTTTTGTATCAAGTCAAACTGTCTAATCTAATCCATCTACCTCAACCTACCTAAGTTTCCAATATATATATCCCCCAATTTTGCAGTCATTTTCCATTACTCCAACAAAAACACTAAAATCGATTAAAAAGAAAATCATACGACAAAATGATGATGAAGAGAAGTAGAGACGGATCAGATCTCGAGGATATACATACCATGGCCAATTGCTTGATGCTATTATCTGGCAGCCGCGGCGGCGGCGGAGGAGGAGAAGTAAACCGCGTGTTCGAGTGCAAGACATGCAACAGGCAGTTTCCGTCGTTCCAGGCGCTTGGCGGCCACCGCGCCAGCCACAAGAAGCCGAGGTTGGCGGCGGCGGGAGACGATCAGCTCCCGCAGGAGGCCTCGCCGAAGCCGAAGACGCACGAATGCGCCATCTGCGGCCTGGAGTTCCCGATCGGGCAAGCGCTCGGCGGTCACATGAGGCGGCACAGATCCGCCACCGGTCAGAAACAGCTGCCGTCGCCCGAGCTGTCGCTGTCGCCTCCGATAGCGCCGATTATGAAGAAACCGAACAGCAGAAGAGTTTTGTGTCTGGATTTGAACTTGACTCCCTCCGAAAATAAGTTTATGTTTGGAAACCTAGCTCCTGCAGCCGTTAGTTGCATTTTCTGATTAGTGATGATTTATTCATTTGTTTGTAGGACCAAACAGCCCCTGTCACCCATGCATCCATCATTCATCCTCTGTACAGGATTTTGAATTTATTTGTATTTACCATTCAATTTTGATTAAGATTAATATATATTCTTTCGTTCATTAAGAAATAATCGATTATTTACTTCGTGTTTAAGATGATCTCTAATGATCAATTTGCAGATTATATGGAATAAATATCAACTATATATATCATCTCAGTAAAAGTAATAAGATAACATCAACTCTCGATTAATATTAATGAGCTCGTTCACTTAATGTGATTAATTAATAACGAGTACAAAATATTTAGTTAATAAATCTTAATAGTGTTTAAAAATTTGGGGTATTACAAGGTATGACAAAGCCAGTAAGATCAAATTAATATAGTGATTTTCGAAAGGGAAAGAGAAAATTTGGTGTTCTCCATAGATTGATCTCACTAAATATTGAAGATCAGACTCTGTTTAGGATGATGATGATGTCCCCTTAAGGAGTTCCAAAAGGTTTATCGAATTAAACTTTATATGTTGAGCTAGCTTAGTAACGATAATAAGGTTGAGTGATACTACTTAAGGAAACTAATCAAGAGATTAATTATTTTAAATATTCAGAGTGCTATAAATAATTAATGAACGTACGATATCTTAAATACGATGATTCATAAAGTTTAGGTACAGGCATGACTCAACTTCAGTAATAAAATGGTAAGTTCGCATTTATTCTCTATTGGAATGAATAAATATTTATGAATTAATTTATGTTTTGGATTGAACATAAGATAATTAATTCATTTTAGGTCTATCTTTATTCCTTATATTTGATCATTAGACTAGCCTATCAAGGCTTACTAACCATGGAATTTTCACCCCGTTTCACCCCGTAGTAGGACTGGGCTTTGTTATTTTTATGATTAATTTAATACATCTCCTAGTCTAGATATAAATTATTTATTATCTAGAAGATATAGAATATAATCATTGTATTTATTAGATGTGTCAGAATCTTGATCTCAAGAATCCATGTATGGTGGAAGCATGGTTTTATGTTTACATAGGAAAATATGATTTTTCATGCTCCCGGTGATCTATTTTGGATATTTAATTCATCATACAGAGATTATATTCCTAGCATGCTGCTATATAATTAACTGCAGCACATACGCTTTTTTTCGTGTTTACCTACGAATTTCTAAAAGATTTGATTAAGAGCTGAATCTAGCTTTGATCTTCTGGACTATATCCCAGATGTTTGAGTTGCTGGATTTGTATATTGAAAGTAGAATGGTTGAGCTTGTATACAATGTCTCATGTTACCACTATTATAATCTCCTATCTGAATTCTTTACTTGATTGCATATGTTTATCCCATTATTCATACAAAAATTAGATCATACAATGTGTAGAAGATCACAGAAGTTTGTATAATTGGTTAAGCTAATTGAGATATAAAAAGGGTCACAACTGAGACAACTTGAGGATGAGTTGTCGGTATAGGCTGCAGTATAGATAAGAAGTTACTTGACTTGGTTGCTTGTCTATGCTGGTACATTTTGACATATTGATGGATCACAGTAAGATGAGTTCTTCTATCTGACCGTCGTGAAAAACCTTGATCTCGGTGACTTTACGTTGTTCTAAATATAGATAAGGTTATAGGTGAGTATGAGTTACTGATCATCCCTTTGACTTGTCATGGGTAAGGGTTACATGAGATAACCCAAGATTCTCTGCATCTTGGGTGGTGGCATGTCATGCTAGTTACATGTATCGAATCACCATATCCGTTTAGGATGATGACATCCCTTAAGGAGCTCAAAAGGTTTATTGTACTAAACCCTGCAGGTTGAGTTAGTTCAAGTATAATAATAAGGTCGAGTGGTACTACTTAAGGAATTAAAGAGATAAATTATTTAAGCAGTCAGAATGCTATAAATAATTAATGGACGTGCGATATCTTAAATACGGGGATTCGTAAGTCTAAGTGCTAGCCCGACTCAACTTTGGTAATAAAGAGGTAAGTTGTTTCAACTAAAAGTGTTCTCTTAATTGACTCATAATCGAATGAGGTGTTGTAATAGGGTAAGATAACCCAAGTCGTCTCTCAAAGAAAACTTAACAGGGCTTATTGTTCACGTTGCACATAAAAACGGTAAATCATAAACACTCTAATACCAATGGGGGTTTGAAACAAACGAGAATTGAAATAGCTGAAAAGAAATATAAATGAAAGCAATCTAACTAGGAGTTGTTAATCCATAGTTGAGAATCTAAGAAAACACGAAAGAAGGAAGCCAAGTGTAGAACCAATTAATCTAGATCATCAAACAGGAAGCAATGAAATTAAGCGAAGAACGATCCAACATATAACTAAATTCTAATATCACTTGCATAGAATGTAAATTATCAAATACTAGAAGAAAGAGAATCAAATGAACAACCAACAATTTAATATCACTATATAGTTGAATCCAACAGAAGTCTCTCAAGCAAAACACGCAAATTGATCGATTGAAATTCAACAAGAATAATAAACAAATAATACTATAAATCCAATCCAATAGAAATCATAAAGCTAGAATTAGTAAATCGAAAGAAATAACAGTAAGAATTAATACTCTAATGTTTGGATAATCTGTATCGTCGTCCGGAAGAAATTGAAGAACAGCGGCTCATATCAGAAAATTAGAACTGAGAATCTGACCTAATCTCGCGTTTGCGTGTATATATATATTAAGTGAGTGAGCGCCGATTCACGCTGAGCGCAGGTTGAACGGGGCGTTATGACATGAAGGTGAGCGCCGGTTGTGGAAGCGTTACGATTGAGCATGGCGCCGGTTTGAGGTGGCGGCGCGAGAGCTTCGTTCCTAGTTAAAAAGAACGCTCGGCGGAGCGAGCGCTAGTGGATGAGGAGCTATTGTCTCATAACTGAGCGCTGGCTCGAAGAGAGCGGGCGTGAACGCGCGAGGGAAAATCGGCGAGCGGCGCTCGAGGCACATCGCCGGCTGAGTGCTAGAGAACGCATGCGGAGATGGCGAGGCGAGCGTGCGTTGTCGCGTAGGAAAGAAAGAGTGATGGGGAGGCTAGCGCCGGATGCAGGGGTGAGCATCGGGTGCTGGAACGAGGTAGCCGAGCGTGCGGTGGGAAAGGCGAGCGGGTGCTCGCATGGAGCGCTGGATGAGCTGCGCACTGGAACGGGCGCTCGCATGGAGCGTAGGATGCGGGGTGAGCACCGGGTGAGTGCGTCGATGCGCGTGGAGGTGGGCGTTGTGTTCCCAGCGCCGGATGAGAGGGACGCTGGAATGCGCGAGAGGCAGCAGGCACTGGATGGTCCGCACTGGCTGGGTGGACGAGGTGAAGCGATCGAGCGCTACCGGAGATCTTGTGCGCGGGCGGGCGCGGCTTGCTGCTGGGCGCGGCACGGTGCTGGTCGCTGCGTTAGGTGATGCGTGCGACAGGGTGTCGTGCGAGACTATGACTATTCGCCCCGTTCTCCCTCGTCTGAACTCCGAATTAGGATCCGTTTATGCCTACGGGCTCCTATCGAGATGCTCTTTAATATATGATCATTCTTGACAGGTCCATTTCATTCTATTTAATACCGTTTTCCTACAAAAACATGGAAACAAACCAAGTAAGTCCGAATCGATAAATACTAATCAAACTAACGGCATAAATAGGATAAACCACTGAAAACAACATGCAAAACAATATCAAGAATAAGGCACAAAATGAAACCAAACACAAGTCAGCATTTATTCTCTAATAGAACAAATAAATGTTTTATGAATTAATTTATGTTCTGGGCTTAGCATAAGATAATTAATTCATTTGAGCCTCATCTTTATTCCTTGCATTTGATCCCTGGGCTGACCAATCAAGGCCTGGAGCTGCTGAATTTTCGTCCACTACTGGTAGAATCCCATTGGGACTCTATTCAAATTAATGTATTATTTTAATACATCTCCAGTATCTAGATAGATATTATCTGATATTAATAGATATCAAAAGATATTATTTGATGTCATTAGATATCAAAAGATATTAGCTGATATTATTAGATATCGAGAGATAATTATTCATGATATATTTATCTAAAAAGATATGATTGTATTTATTAGATAAGCAGAGATCTTATCTAAGTAGGATTCTAGGAATGCATTATAAATACAAGGTGAGAGAAAATCATAATAATCCAATTCATTCATTTGTGATTTTCGAAAATTACAAAGAAAAGGTAGGAGGTGATTTTTTATAGTATTCTCAATAGATTGCTCTCAATCAGCATTGAAGAATAGGCATCCGAGATACAGTCCAGAAGATCAAAGCTGGAGTATGCAATTGATCTTATTTCAAAGAATTTCGCAGGTAAATAGGATTAAACACCTACGTGTTGCAATTAATTATATAGATGCATGCTAGATATATAATCAACGTATGGTGAATTAAACATCCAAGATAGATCATCGGGAAGAGAGTAAAATCAGATTTTCCTACAATTGGTATCAGAGCCTGGGATCAGTATCTTGGCTCTATTGGATTAATTCACGTTTGATTATTACGAGCACTATAATTAATTGTAGATCTGTCGTTCATCGTGGCTCGATTGTTTGTTTTTCATTGGAATCGTTTTTCACCATGAGAAGATCCATGGTTAGATTAGATTTTTTTTTTTGTAAATTAAATCTGTAAAAACGAAGATGAATAATACGAAGAAAAAGACAACATGATGGAAGTCCATCGTACGGCGCGATGGGGTATGCCGACAGCAGCACCTCACACGACAAGGCACACGATCATGCTGGACGTGCGACGGACATGAGATAGCACATGAACTCAGCGCGCAGGTGCCTATCGTGCAAAATATGTGGGCAGGCCCAGCGTGCGAGTGGCGTGCATGATGGCTCGGTAGACAAGCGATGCATTGGGCATGCGAGGCGCACGCAAAGCGCACAAATCTCGACGTGCTATGCAGAGCGCCCAACGAATATCTCTATAGAACAACATGGGTGAGACGACGAGCTGGTGGGGCGACAGCGCACACGCAGTATGCGTCGGCGCCTGACAGCTCATTGGGCGAACGTTGATAGACAGTTACAGGCGGATAGGGCGAGGGGTGGGGCACGACGGGTGTACACTGAGTGCATGCACCGTGCGGCCTCAGCGCGTGACCCGTGTGCCCACACATGCATAGTCTCGACGAGGCGACACGACGAGATAAGACGTCGGGTGGTACTGCACGTACGCATGAGTTGTGCCATAGCACACGTCCCAGCCCACTCGAGCCGACCCGACCCGTTTTCGACTAGATCCATTCTTGACCCGATCCAGTTTTTTCGACCCGACCCGACCCAAATCATTGTTCCGACCCATTTTCAATTTTTCGGCCCAAATCCGGTTTTAACGAGTTCGGTCCGTGCTCATGCACGTGAGGCCCATTTCAAGAAATTTTGAAGATCTGTACTTTACAAATTTTTGTAATAAATTAGGCAGGATAGTATAGGATCCACGAATGGGCCACGATGAATGAATTTTATTTTATTTTATCATTCATAGCATGTCGTGGATGTTTAAATTATGCAGTAGCATGCGATGTATGTTTAATTACGTAGATAAACATGGATATATATTTTTTTGATTAACTGCGTTTAGCAAGCATGCTAGGTTTATCACATTTTGAAGCATGTTTTAGAATTCTACGAGCATGTTTTACATTCTAGAGCATGCACTACTACAAATTTGGCCTATCTCTACAATGTATAGTCTACATTTTTTCTGCAAAAGCGTAGTCTATACCTATAGACTACGGATTTTTACAAAAACTGTAGTCTATGTGCGAAAATCTTTGAAGAATAGACTACGTTGTACTTAAAATATGTAGTCTAAACGAAGCAATGAATACGACTAACAAAAACCGTAGTCTATGTGCGACTTTTTTTTTTCCTTAACACTATGGTTAACCAAAAAGCGTAGTATATGCCCATATGTATTTTCCCTAAGACTACGGTTACCTTAAAATTGTAGTCTATGTACATAATTTTAAAATATTAAATAAAACAAAAAAATTAAAAAAAATACATTCTTATCCAATTCCAAATCCCAATCCA